>PNEQ01011879.1:0-86238 GCA_003012365.1 Medauroidea extradentata | reverse complement strand
TTTTTAATCTACGGAATACATTACTGTACAAATGTTTTATGCTATGACGAAATTATCTTGTCTTAAGTATACTATTATTACAAAATTTTGTGGCTGAGAGAGAATTGGGAAAGCCCTGTTTATGTTCTGTTGTTTCATTTATTTTGTATCCCACTACTCCGTGGGAAACTAACGCTGCCACTAGCTTGATCATTTTATTCATACATCATCTGAATGAGACTGCGAGATATTAAAAAAAAGAAATGATTTATTTATTAGAAAAATAATATATTAAAGACTGCAAACATTACATACATTACTATATAATTGTGATGTCAAGTCGTATAACTTTTTTTAATCACTACGAACTTAATTCGTACCTTCTTGCTATAAGTTACTGCAGTACACATGTGTATGCAGTTCCGTTTTTAATATGCTACTCTCTTAGTTCTCACATTACTGTATGAAATATGTTTATTGTAATAACAGTTGCATACAAATTTACAGACAATACATTTAAGGTAAAAATGCACTGCATGTATCTACCTGCACTGGAACACAGTGTCTGCTGATATGCCATACGACCTTACTGAACTATATATGTTCACTGTTCCCCGATTTGCAAACCATTAAAGTGATGAATCCGCCGAATCGGTTGACTGTGTCTCAATTAAACTGCACGTGTATTAAAAATGTACGTAAAATTAATTCTAACATTCTAAAAAGTAGTTTTCCGTTATGAAAATGTCAACAAGAGCAAACAATTTAAAATAATTTCGTGCGTGTTAAGTCTCAAACCACAAACCAACTCTGTAAACACACGTAGCATGTAAAAAATTGTAGAACGGACCTCACCTGTCTATATTTCGTTCTATGGAGGTATTGATGAGTAGTCTTCAATTACAAAAGTTTGAGAACTAGATCCAACACGTTACAAACGGATTCTGAGAAATATTAATGCCACGTATGTTGCCACTAACGAAAACGTATTTTATGCTATTTGCTGAAAGTGTCATTTACAGAGGTAACCATTGTGAACGATTAAGTAATTAACAGTTATTGCATTCCTAGATATGCGTAGTCCTTGATGAAAATCATTATGATAAAGGTATGAATTATAAGTGGTGTGCATGGAGGATGCCACAGGACACGGTATCACATTTCGAGAATTGACTAGGCATTCGTAGGAGTTGTCACACTCTTAAATATACGATTGCATGAAACACTACGATGGAGAAGCAAAGGAATGTATAGGGTGGAGGAAACGGGAGCACCCTGAGAAAACACACAGGTCAATGTCAACATCCGCAATGCTTTATCACATGTGGAATATTGAATTGGGGTAGGGTCCAGATCGCCATAGTGGGAGGCGATTTCTCTAGCCACACTGTGTCAACTGCAGCCCCATTACTATGGATTATACTAGCAATTTTATGTTCGTATAAATTGAAGAACTTTATAACTCATAAAACATTTAATGAAAAAGATATTTGGATATATAAAAATGAAATATACATGTAAGAAAGGTGTATGTTCCTACAATTTTCATCCGATTTTAAAGGAACTTTGGTGAGTGGTTGTGTGGACCAAATTCTGTAAATCCATGCTTCTCACATAGACCGCCTGTGCTCACGCGTCAAATAACCTTCTGATCTATTCGAGTACGCACGAGACGATTAAAAAAAAACACTTAACTTTTTTAGGCAGTATTTTAACGCCAGGAACGAAGTCGTAGGCAACAACTAAGTACATAAGTAATATGAATAGAATATTGGAAATAACACTTGCTTAACAAATTGAAATGAAATACATTGTTAGCAATGCGATATTATTCGTCCAACTCCTAATTTCACCCAATGTACCTCTCAAAGAGTTTACTTATAAGAGACGAGGGACTTGTAATCGTCGAATCGCCAACATAACTATTAGTTTTCAAACGCGTGCTCCTTTTGGCGGTTCAGTAAATTTGGATGTGGAGTTATTAAATTTCATGATCAAATTCAAGTACAGGCAATTTTTTAAACTCATGCTTACATTTTTAGTTCAGAATTTTTGTTTATAACTTTAGATCTTAAATGTCCCGTGAGGAAGGTTTACATATTGTTTGTCCTCAAGCGATATTCTTTCACTTTAGTTTCTCTGTCAACATTTTTTGATATACACTCAGTAATATTACTAAATAAATAAATAAAATATAGATTTTAAAAAATAGAACTTGTAATCTCCTATCTAGCGGACAGAGTATTTGTGCCAGGTGACTTATAGACTACTAATTAGCGGAATATAGATTATTATAACTTTTTCTGCGCCACATCACCGACAGATGCGCATAAGTGATTCTTGATGCCAGAGGCATTTCTCGCGCTTATCTCGTCACACAGGGAGCCCAGCTTTAGAAGCGGTTTGCTGCAGGGTATAGACAGCTCAACTAGGGGACGGCGTCCACCTCTGTTGCGGGCTTGTGGTCTTCATAGTCGGTGTCGCGGTGACCCTCTGCATCCCCTGGCCTGTTCCAGGTCTGCTCCTCTGCCGACCCGAACACGAAGAAGATGACGTAGGGCAGCGCCGAAACTACCGCAGAGATGTAGAAGATCTTGCTCCAGGCGGACAGCGTCTCCTGGTATCAGCACCAGATCATAGTTACTACACACTAGTCTTGCACGAGGAGGCTGTTACAAGACGTCGTACGGAAATTAATAACTAAAATATCATTATAAAACTTGAATCTCTGGAAATCAACATAATAATACGTACTCGGTGATGACTTTGGACAAATGGGGTGACTTTTGGACAATTGTACACAATGTCCATTGTATGTATATGACAACTGCAAGTAAATATTAACGGAATTTAATTGCAAGTGGATATTCATTATTTGGAATTAATCGCAAGTAAATTTATTTACTCAGGGCTACCATGTGTAAGAACAACATATTTTTAAAATACCAATGTCACCGAACGTGTAAAAATTCAACTCCTGTTAACCGTACTGCAATTCTGGACTGACCTTATTTTTATTAAATATGGGAGAGCAAATATTTTTCTATGGTGAACTTTCCTCTGTATTAATTCCATGTATCTCGAATCAATTTACCTAATTTCGGCACCATAAAGAGCTATTTGGACATTCGTTTTTCCAGTAACTTTTTTGATCATTGAGTTTCCAAAATACTGTGCTCTAAGATTCTTCCGTTTCAAGATTTTTATAAAGACGTCCATAAGCCTGTTTGCTTGATCTAATTTTTTCTTCACTCTGTGTAATTTGACTTCTGAACTTTAACCGCATAGGTGAAACCAGTAAGTAATCCTGCCTGACATTTACAAATATTTCGTTGTCCAAGAATAACAGTAAAACGCAATAACACAAATATAATTATGCACCTAACAAATTGTACAATTGATTTATTTGTAATGCTCGTCAATGAAGTATAACTATACATTTTGTATGTTTATTTAAAATGGCATTTATAAAATATTTTGAATTTGACTTCGAAAATAAATCTCAACTCGTATAGTATCAACATTTATGTAATAATTACTGGATGACATAAATAAGTGTTCACAACTGAGGAAGAATTGCTACGCTTTGGTGTTTGCAACATTTTTGTGTACATGTAAGTCATTGTAGCATTTTTTAACATATAAGTGTCGGAATATTTGAAAGACCTCTTGAATGTCGTCTCAGAAGCAATAACCAACAGCGTGTAAGCAAAGCATGATAAGAAAAACATATTGTTTAGTCGCTCAAAGGAAATTTACAGCACGGATTTGTTTAAAATAAATATATAAATTCTTTGCTAATTTTACCACGTTATTCAGCCAGTCAAGTGATCCAAAATCTGAAATTTAATGTAATTGTGTGCATTTTACAGCCCTCATTTTTCCTTATTTGCCGTAATTAGAGCGGAACTCAAATTTTCCCGCTTTGCTAGGTTAAATATAATTGGGTTTTTACGAGTTCATAACTGTCAAAGGAGCCACAAATAACTGTCTTATAAAACATTGGCCATTTAGTTGAGTAACACAAGCTCAAAGATGGTTTCAATAAATACAAAGAAACAGTAGAAAAAATATTTATTTTATTTTCATTCAACAACCACAGAGAGCTAAAGAGCTTGCTCTTTCTCGTCAGCCTTTCTTACTTTCTATTTAGCATTTGCTGTCTCTAAGAATTAAATTGTCCGTCAGTAATTATATTTACAGAAAAAAATGTCACATTCTTCCTTCCGAAAATTAATACAAAAATAATTAGTCCGAATCGGAGGTATTGTTGGTCAGAATAGATCTTCAGGTACAATCATGGCTCAAATTACCCAAATTGCATGATTATTAAAAGTATAAGATCTTCTGTTTTGAGGTATAAATTGCTTATGTCAACGGGGAGTCAACAAAATGTGTTTTAATAACGGCCCTTCATGTACTTACCGAATACGCATAGATGTATAAATATAGCCTTCGCGAATTAATCAGATTTGGTTTATGTATTTTCATGTTTCAAGTTTGGAGGACCTTATGCTCAGTCACTAGGCCAAACTGCAGTCAGCACTATTGTTGCTGTTAGTTCAAGTCTATAGTTCAGTATTATCGTCCGCGTATTGACTCATTCTCGCGTGCATTTAATTGAAAGCTGCACGGTACGTTTTAAACAGTTCTTTACTTTCTCTATTATATTTATCAATATACGAACAAAAATTGTAACTGCAGAAAATGAGTAAGAAACACCAATTATCTTTTAAAAAATTGTGAACAAAAGTTGGAGACAATATACATATATTTGGTACCGTGGCCATGTGATAATTGATTTGAGTCAACAGTTCAATTTATTTCGTGGAAGTTTGACGCACATTCAATCGTGTTTTACATATTCTCACAGTTCAAGAGATTGGAGGACTGTGCTAACGAAGCTAGTATATGGAACATTTACTAAGTATTGCGACCTATTTGAGCTGTATATGGTTTGGCTTTCAGCGTTGTAAATTGTTTGGTACGCCGTGTATACATTGATGTACAACGAGCCTCACTAACATAGTTGCGTTCTATTACGTTGACTCTAACATTGTATTATAGGCTAGCGTTAATGGCGCTGATACCTCTAGAAATCATCACGCCACGTTGACGTGTAATGTGGCGCCTACAACGACATCAGTATCACGCCAATGATGAAATCGTTACAAATTACTTCTTGGCGATCGTCATTGCTGAGACGTTGACGGTATTCTAAACACTAACAAGGTGAGGTTCTATATTTCTCTAAATCTTTGTGACAACAGTTTGTCATTACAAGAAGTTATCGTAACGGATTCAAGCCTCTTAGCATATGTTACACCGAAGAAGCATATTGTCTCGGAATCGTGGTAAAACATGTAGCGCATTACGCAGCCGTTCGCAAGCCACCGTTTTTAGTTAATGTCGAGTCCACCTCCGTTTCGACCGGCGTCAAGAAAACTTGACTGCTATTGTAACCCCACAGAAATAAGCCACATTTTTTCCTACTAATGTGTTATATGCTTCGATGCTGTAACATCTGCGCTGAGGTTAGGGGACGGTACTTACAACATAAGTTGTAAATGTGAGCCATGTTTCACACTATCAACAAGAGAATGCGCTTTGATACCTCCAGTCCGCGATATACATGATCCTTCTCGGTTGTGCATGCTCATCCTCTGAACCACTAGACTGGCGCGCGGAACTAAAATCTGCGTCTTAATGTCTGATCCTCCAACTTCGCAGAGTATCATTTACGGACATACACTTATTTTACGTTATCTACCACACATACAATTTACCATCGCCAATTCTTGAACATCCTGTAAAGACATACAACAACTACACACATTTTACACCACTGAATTTGAGCCTTCAATGTATATTATTTATGATGTCAGGGAGTAAACGTAATTGTATCCCAACCAGGAAGTCACTGCTTCTGCCAAATTAAATAGTTTCTCTGAACGAAATTTCACCTAAACATTATGAATGCTAATACGATTTTTATGGCACCAAATTGTTTGTTATAATGGCGACAATATTTATAATGGGTGCTCAGATTTCTAAGCACGGCATGGCGAGTCATGAAATCTTTAATGTAGTTTCGATGAACGCTCGCTGAAATCCTGTAATAGTGTTCGACGATTGGCCAGAGTATTCGCCACAGGCATTTATTGAACACAACTTTGCAGATTATGTGACGTGACTGCTAGTTGAATACCGCGCGGGATGACATGGCTCGTATGTTCAAACTGAACACATTAACTGACATCAAAAGCTAAGTATGCCTTCTCACTTAACCAAAATCAGCCGCTGTTATTTTATCACCAGCGTTTAACTGATCCCTGATAAGAAAGTTTCAAATAATTTCATCAGAGAACAACCCTCTGGTATTCAATAAATTGTGTATGACTCACTTTATGAATGTCTACAATTTAATGAATAATTAATGAATAGACAACGATTCACTTTTAATGTTTAAAACTCTAACTCGAAAATAATGACTAGTCACATATTATCTTTTGAAGTGACTGCAATTCCAACTAGGAATTAGTGAATAACCACTGATTCATTTTGGGAATGTTCACAATATTATAACTACGAATTAACGAATTATATCTTATTTACTTTCGGATTGACTACGATTATGATTCCGAATCACTGAAGAGTCACTAATTAAGAGTTTTTTATTCATTGTTTATTTAATTGCTCCATTAAATATAAGCGCAAGACCACTGATAATCAGTGTAAATCCACGTGGTACCTATTTAAGTGTTGTCCGCATCATAATAATTTGTTGGAAAAGCAGGAACAGTAACTTCTCTTCTATCACAAGAAGGTAAAATAAAATTTTAAGCACAGTGGACTCGCGTTAATCGTGCCTAAAGTGGCGGCATGTTGGACTGAATATGCAAAACTTGAATCACACGGCGTACTAATGTACTTAAAATTATTTCAAACGTTAATATGCACGCAAGTATGGAATTGAATAAAATAAGGTACAGAATGTTGGCAGTGTAAAAAATCCTGTATTTAAGCAAAAACTAATGGAATAAGGAACTTTTAAAATATATATGATATACATAAGCATGGGTGACTTCGGACACGATGGGTGACTTTGGAACATTACAAAAATATTTTTCGCGTGTGTGGTAGCCTTTGACTAAAGAAATCAGAAGTTTACTTGCGATAAATTCCGAATAATAAATAGCCCCGTGTGTGTGTGCCTGTATGTTTGTATGCATATATATATATATATATATATATATATATATATATATATATATATAGAGAGAGAGAGAGAGAGAGAGAGAGCAATGGAAACAAAGAGACACACACGAACGTATGTATATTTCGAAACTGAGAACAGAGGTTCGATTACCCAGAGGTCAGGAACACCACTATTCGCTAGGATTGGCAGAGCCCACTTCGTCTTACTTAATCAACGCTGAAATGAACAAACTCTCTCTGTGTTTGGCTTGGAGTGTTCCCTTACGCTCGCCGGGCAGACGCACCTGGTTGTTGGTGAGGAAGCCAGCGACGGCGGGCGAGGCGATGGCCACGGTGTTGGAGATGGTGGTGGCGAAGGCAGATAGCGTGGGAGCGAAGTTGATGGCCAGGTCCATGTAGTTGAGCACGCTACCCGCCATGAAGGCAGCACTGACGACGTGGTGCAGCACGAGTAGCACCACTATGAGCGTGGCGTCGCAGCCCGCTTGGGTGACCGCCACCAGTGTCGCCACCGGCCCCAGCATTGCTGCCACCACAAACATATCCGCGTCAAACACCGTCTTTACTACTTACAAAATATCACCAATATTCACGTTCGATTGTCTAAAACTACTCAGATATGTAAATAATATACACAACGTCAAACACTAACTGTCATTGTCGTTATTAAGAAAGAACTTGGTAACAATGCAACTATAATGTTTAAAATTATTATTTTTATATGACTACTAGAAGTCCCCCGCGGCTTTGCTCGCGAGTACTATTCGTAACTGATAATATTTACTTTAACAGAAAAATCTCTTTGTACATAAAACAAATGATACCTACTTCAGTCATCAAGTATTAGAATGTCCAAGCGGCTAGTTGAATTAACTCTGCAGCAGGATAAGTAGCTACATAGCTATCCGCGCAAAAATCAGTCTTAAGTTTGTTCCTGCCAATAACAGCGACTTCGCCTAGGCCTTATTTAAAGTTCTGTAAATTTTACGTTATTGGGTAGTTACAGACACCTACAGGTAAGTGGTTAATCGAATGAAAAAGTCTGATTTACCCTGTGCACAACCATTGGTGATGGTGCCCTCAATTACATATTTTCAAAATATTCACGTGAAGTTTAATGCCATTAGAAAATTTTGGTGGGAAAATGTTTCGCGAAAACGTATATGGTGCCCCAACCTTGAGATTAATGAGATTATATAAGTGAACTGATGTTGTCGATGAACCTAAATGGAAAATTAACTGCATAATACATTTGCCCCTTTTAAACGACTTCGTGTAAATTGCAATAATTCGATTTGCCTTGTAGTTTTTGTGTGTCAGAATTGAACGTTCGCATGTATCATTTAACAGATTTCGAGCCCAGAACTTCCCGGAATGTAGGCTAAAACGTCGAAATAAAACAGTATGTTATGTCCTGGGCTTATAGAGGTTGTACAACACCACGTCTCGATATGTTACTGTACAGTGATACTCCTTATAACTCTTATAAGTCATTTCTCGCTGCTAGTACTTGCTTTTCGGATCGTCTGCCTTGCAAGTTTACAAACTTTGTTTTATAACTAATAATCAAGTTATATTGTAAAGTAAAATAACTAACATATAATATTTAAATACTTACGTAAGCATCACTCTGACGCGAACAACACCTCAATTACTCTACTAGTTAGATAGATATAATGGGTTGATGGAATACAAATTTTGTGCTTTGTCACCCATTTGGGTGTCGAATTTCAAAATATTATTAATTCACATTTTAGACATTTGTATAAGTATCTAATTGAAGTGCAAATCCCGACGCTAGCCTGTTCAGACGAATCAAAATCGATTATTCATTAAAAACACACACATGACTACTGCACAGTACTGAAAGTTCGAATTTCGAAAAATCTTAATACTGTTTTGCGATCATTTCTGTAACCATCATCCTGAAGCAAAAATTATCTATATAGCTCGACGGGTTCGATAGATATCGAGGATTTATCTAAAACACATTCAAGGTATTTTCAACTCTTTAAGATAGTGAATTTCGAAAAACCCTTTAATTATGTTTTAGAATACTTTATTGCTGTATCGTGGACGTGAAATAAACGCCAATAGCCCACTGAGCGTTAGATACATCGACGATTAATTGAAAACACTTCTCACCACTATTCATCCCTTTTCACCTCCTTAGGTGGCGAATTTTGAAAATTTGTGAAATTACTTTTCAGGTATTTAAGTCAGCTTCAATCTTAAACAAATATCACATCGCTATATAAAAAATCAATGGGATCGATATATATCGATTGTGGGAAGAAAATACATTTTACTCTTTATTTTAGCTTTCCGGGGCCGAATTCGGAACACATATTTTAATGGTATTTAAGACATTTACAAAAGCATCAATATAAAGCAAAGAGCACTTAGATATATCGATTGGTTCGATAGATATGGAGGAATAATCGTAAACACATTTCACGTATTTTCACCCCTTAATTGAAGAAATTCGAAACGTCTTGGAGACATGTAATAGGCATTTGTATACGTAACCATTTGAAGCAAAAATCACGCCAATAGTCAATTGCGTTCCAGTGATATAGACGATACTTAAAAAACACATTTTGCCCCTTTTTACTGCTTAGGGGTAAAATTTCAAAAAATCCTAAAACTGCTTTTTGAAGATTTACGTAAACAACATTTCGAAGTGACTACCAACTCTCTATCCCGAAGGATTCGACAGGTATCGATAGTTAATCGGTAACGCATTTAAGGTCTTTTCACCCCCTTAAATGTTGAATTTCGAAAAATCCTTAAATTTACCAATATGCATTTTTACAAGTGTCCTATTAATATAAAAAATCATGATGATAGGCCGTTGAATTCGAGCTCTATCGACGTTTCTTCGGAAACACATTTCACCCCTTTTCACCCCCTTAGAGGTCGAATTTCGAAAAATCCCTTCTTAGTGCTCGCCTACGACCTGAGAGGAACCCCCACAAAAAATTTCACGATTCTAGGTCCAGTGGTTTGGGCTGCAGTTTGATATGTCAGTCAGTCAGTCAGTCTGTCAGTCAGTCAGCTTTCATTTATATATATATATATATATATATATATATATATATATATATATATATATATATATATATATATATATATATATATATCATTATGTGGCCTGCACAACGTGGAAGAGATTGGTGTCCGTGTCTGGAGTACGAAAAGGAAAATGTACTAAGTAGTTTATGTTGAGTACTGAGGTGTGCATAATGTAAATAAACAGAAGTTTTTTTTTTTGCGAAAGCAAGTATCTTAATTAGTAAAAGTAGCAAATGCCACACATGACGCACTAGGGAGTCGTCTGTGCACAAGGTTTATACGATGGATTTCCTTAAATTTATATGGCACATTATCAACAGTGTATGAACGTTTGTGTATATATATATTTGCAATTAATAACCTATGTTTCACTGAGCAGAAACAGATTATTTAATCCCACCATAACCATAATAACATCCTCCTATCTAGCAACACTGGCCAGCAGTCATCCCTAGTCGCTTCTCTCGGCACAGCCAGATATGAAATTGGTGTGACAAGAAAGTTCAGGCAATGATGTTTTTAAATGCCTTAATGTCTTGTAACTTCAAAGGTTAATGCATAATTGTATGTATGTTATAATTCCTAGGTTGAGGTGAGTTTGGATTCCACGAAACTTTAGTTAAAATAAGCATTGAAATTCTTGGAGCATAAGTGGTGTACAAGCATCTACGTCAAACGAACCTTTTTTAAATTAGGTTTTTTTTTAATGAAAATTTTGCATCGTACATATTGTTTTTCAAGTTAATTTGTACGTTATTCAAAACGTTAATATAGTTAATATATAGAAAATATTACAATTGCGGTCAAGGCTGTGAGGTCGTGTCACTTTTAAAATTTGTGTTTGACTTACGACACCTCGTGCCGCAACCACGCAACCGTAACGGAAAACTATACCAATAACTAAGGCAACTCTGCTTACCTCTGGGTAACTTTGTCCTGCTCAGAATATTGCTTTTCGGGGTAATTTTTGAATGAATAGATGCTTTTAAGATTAATTTAATTCATTTTGATAATATTTAAAATTTTCTATACTAAATTAAATAACAACCAAAAGTTTGAGTGGATCAAATTCACCCTAGTATACGGTGTAGGGTTATAAAAAGTTACAAAGATAACCCAGGCAGATTCATACTACTAATCTAATCGTTTGAAATGTGATTCATTTGAAATTTACCTTTCTATTAAAAAGTGAAATATACTAATTGATTTAATTATTTTGATCATTACATATTTAATTACTACAGTATTAGAACTCTATCAGGTTGTGTTTCGTAAACGCCGTTCGATAACATAACAGACACAAATGTATTCTACAAGGCAGTTTACAATGTAAAACTTTTTAGCTGGAATAAGTTTTGTGTTAGATTAAGTATGCCTACGTTATTGAATTAATGAAGAAATGTTAGTAGTTTTTGTACTGAATAACGCAATAGATGAGTTTCGGTTCTTATTAATCCATGAACCCCTGAGGGCAAGACAGTGTGGTCTATACACTTGTCACTGGGTTGTTGCGTTATGAGAACATTCAGCTCAGAGGAAAGCACTCAGTTACGATAATATTTTCTTCGTTACTATTAAGGAATACATACGCAAGTGTTGTTTGGTTGTGAATAGTGAAAAATATTCAGACTGTTAAAGTGAATGCTCTCAAGTTTATAGTTTTAATGCTTCCTCAGTTCATTTCCCACATTAGTACCACGAATATTTTTATGTTTCCTTCAGACAGTCTCGTTTATGAGTACTTAAAGATTTGGGGTTCATGTGCACGGTGCAGTGGTAGTAGTATATGTATGCTGGAGCCAATGATGATGTACGGAAAGGACAACCTGCAAAATTACAATGGCGCATAGGTATTAATGTACGGACTCATATATGTGGATGTTGAAGCACCAGATGTATCTTTATTTATGCGCAGGGGCCTGGAAAATTCGGGTTTTCTTTTAGGTACAAGCTATAATTCCACCAACTGTGAGGTCGTGTCAATTTTAAAATGTGTATTTGACTTATGGCACCTCGTGTATGTCGCTGAGCTAATTATACAAATTTAACCAATACAAGCACATATCACTTTATCAGCGAGCGCGATTAATGAACAGATACTGTGTACCTGAGTGCGCATATTCTTGGAGGTTAGCCTTCAGGTTAGTGAATCCGCGAATTTTTCTGGTTTCTATTTATACGCAAATGATTCTACAAGAATTTAAAAGCAAGGGAGCTAATTTTAGGCAATATATAGGGTCAGGAAAATTTCGCGAATTCAATGACCTGTATGTCAGAATCCATTGTCCTATGTATACTCAAGTCTCGACCATTTGCACACTAGCTGCTACACATTAGGAAAGGAGACAGTGAACGTATAGACGAGACTTGTATATGCATGGGACAATGGATTGTAACATGAAGGCTGTTGAATTCGCGAAATTTCCCTGTCCCTAGCAATTTATAATTTTTTCTTTCAGCCAATCTATATTTCATTGCCGCGCGATTATAAAAAAACAGTTTCAGTTATTCATATTTTTCAAAAATTAATATTTTAGAGTGCATAATAATTTATTTTTGACAAATATCTGTTGGGTGAACTTTCAAAACTTCTCAATTTACAGTCAATATTCTATATTCGTAGAATTGTTCTGTGTGGGGTTGGCATACCTATGGCGTTGAATATCTTGTAGGTGGTGAGCTGACTGAAGTAGCGCTTCTTCCTGAACCAGCGGGACAGCACACCAAAGAAGAGCTCGCTGAACCAAGCTGTGGCGTGGATGGCTGACGTGATGTACCCAGTCTACACGACCACAAACATGACACTTGTAATACGCAGCAAGCAGAATAACTCTGGCTTCTTACACATATGCTTAGCTACAAACAACTGTACTTTTGGAGTACTGCTGCAGCTGTTTCTTTTCCAAGTTGTTGCTAAAACTGTGGCCAAGTGAAAAAGCTAATGTTTGTGTCCACAAGCGTAGAAGGTAAAGAAGTGTAACGTGTTTAAAATATTAACTTTTTTAAAATTTCTTTTGCTTGGTGCGTGTACACGGACCAGTTCTTGCTGATAATGATTTACTTATCATAGAATATCCAGATAAGAGAAAATATAATACAACTTTAGTGAGCTATCCGCAGCATGAGCAACTTGGCTAGGAATAAAAAGACTTCTTTTTTTCTCAGGTAGTGTCCACTGAAAAAAACCATCCTCTCAAATATGCGGGTGGTTACATACACATGTTTGTAGTAAAAATGTCTTGCCTAGGGTATTGGTTTGCCCATTTATACACAGGCGTCCTTGAAACAACGGGTTCTGTACACTATTATTTATGTTTAGCACTACATCTGAGTCAATTTCTCAGGCTTAGTATTAGCCATTGCTGTTTCGAATCATTAAGAGGTATTATCCGTTTAACTCCGTATTTTATCTAATGAAAAATATACTGTAAATTTAAAACAATGTTTTAATTGTACTTGATTAACTTTACTTGTTCGGTATATTTATTAAATGAACATAAACAATTAACAGTAGCAATCAACGAGGTCGTTACATGAACCCGACGTTGTAGTAATGAATTGAAGTTCCCGCGAGAAGTTCATAGGCATGTTTCTTGAGAACGAGATTACTAATGTTTTATAACACAAATTGTTTTTCAAGAGTATGGACCAGGCGTGTCATTGCTATGTAATTTTGAACCAGGAAAATGCCATAATCCTTGTATGAAGGGCATGGGGAAAGATAACCCGCTATGTATCATAACTTAGTTACATACATGAAGAGGTAAGATAAAATGAGACGCTGAAATTTGTACATAAGAAATAGTAAATGTATAACATAAGGCTATTTACTTGTATTTTAGATCAAAACTAAATGGTCACAATCGCTTTGTTAAATACCTTTGTAAGTTTCGCAAGTTTATGTAAATAGCGGATACCAGAGCGGACAAAGATGTTTACCTTAATTGTGTTGTAGTGCAACATTCTTTTCAAGTAAGTTGGGAGCTCAGTGGTGAATATGAACTTTGTCCAGGTGATGCCGACAACGGCCGAGATGTGCGCCCAAAGAGGCTTGGAGGTGATAATCTGGACCCACGGGACAGATAACGACGTCTGCGAGCAGAAATACAAAGCAATGCACCGTCACAGATATTAAATATATTGGGTAAATGGAAATACATTTTTATTAAGTTTTTCCATGAAATTAAAGTGCTATTTTTAAACATAAGTATACTGCATACTGCTATTTTTTGCTATCTAGTAAAAATAACTCAAACTTAGTAATTTTGATGTTGAAGTGCAACAGGTACAGACAAATTTTGTAAATGTGCATGGTCGTAAAAATTTTATATGAAAACTATTCTAACGGCGAACCATTGTCACTTGGTCAACAGCACCGTTTCAAGAAAGAGCAAATGTTAACATTTTATTCAACTATATGAACGTACCATATTGCTGCTTCATATTTGCTAAGCTGTACATCTAGCTAAACGAACGTATAGTTGTTTACAATTAATTGTTAGTCAAAATATTTTCCGTTGCAGCAGTTAAGTAAACAAATCTATGTCTCGTAATCTTTGGTTACTACACATACAACATTCAAATCACTTGACATTGTGTAACATTGTCTTACAATCTTTGTAGAAAATTACTGGGCCCTAACAATGTTTTCGAGGCAGTAAAATTTGTCTCGAACTATAAAGGCGCCAGTTACAAAACTGGTCTAACCAAAATGCCCTAAGTTTTTTATTGGTATGTTCATTTCAAACGGTATAAAGGTGTTCGAGTAGTCATAGAAGAATTACATTGCAGCATGTACAGGACGTGTAGATGTTCACAGAGTAGAAAGGCGACTGACGGCTGACCTTGGACTCCATGTTGATGCTGCGGACGAGGTAGCTCCTCTCGGCCTGGGATATGCGAGGATGCTGTAGTGGCGTGTCGTAGATGAAGAATACATAGAGCATGTTAGTGGCGAGATGTAGGCCACCGTACAGGTAGAACAACAGCTCCCAACCATACGTGGTGATGAGGTAAGCTGAGAGGGTTGTGGAAACTATTGTGCCCAGACTCGTCACTGCACACACCACATTTACCAGGTCTGATACACAAGCCACATTACAATACACTGGACGATATAAAGGCCTCCATCTACTTTACATGTCAGACGTACACCCCTTTATACGCTGTATAGAATTTTCAAAATAATTTTTAAGCTATATATTTTGTCTCAACTAAGTATCGTAAGCGGGCGTGACTCTTGATACGTAGGGTGACTTTGGGACACTTCAAAAAATATATTTTGTTATATATGACAACCCTGAGTAAAGAAATTTACTTGTACGCTTAATTCCAACTAGTCAATTCCTACATGGAATTCAATTAATACTCGCACCCAGTTGACATACATGGACAAAAATGCAGTAAAAGAGTCCCGAAGTCACACTAGGTGTCCAAAGTCACCCGCTTACATTATTCCTAATGACTATGTTTCGTGTGATTTATTCCTTTTAAGGCCTCGATATTTAGTTTTGCAGTGGTTTCGAAAGTATTTTTAAACGCAAATTAATACATATAAAAAAAATTTTCTTACAGTTTTAATACTTACATATCAACGTTTGTACTTGAATTTTTCTGTTGAAATACACCAAAAAGTTTTTTAGATTTTTGCCTCTAAAATAGCGCATATTTTGCTGTCAAAATAAACCAAAATAAAGCAAAATAATTTTTACTACCAAATAGTACATTATTTAAAAAAAATGCTGTGGCAACATTGAGTGTCGTTTGACTGTACACAGTATCAAATTTTGTCAAAGTGTTTGGTAAAAAAATATTCAAGTTATTTGCAACTGTTTGAAAGAAGTGAAAGATCATGGCCTTAACATGTTCGCATTTCCCCAATGCATGCCAGTTACACAGTGGTAAATTTTCAAAAATTACAGAACTGTAAAATATAAAAACATTTTGATTTGGAAGAGACACTGACATCACAGAACCCGTATTCTGGAAGACATGTGTTCAAATCCCGGGCCAGTCATCCTACTTTAGGTTTTCCATGTTATCGTCTGGAAATAAACTGTCTCTTCCTGGTTCTCCGAGGTTCTGTCTCTAATTACATTTCTATAATCAACTGTTGTGTGAATTAGTTGTATTTATATTTGTATTAATGTATATATTATTGAAGATTAATCAGGTCAATCAAATGTATTGTAGTTAAGTTTAAATATAACCTGAGAGTTTTACTGTCAATAGTTATCTTGCCTATGAATTTGCGGTCATTAAAAAAAATACAGATCTGTTAATACACACATTGTTTGGCTGAATATATTATAAAAAATAAATTTAGGTCACTTGTTTAAGTGCGATCCAATAAAAAAAAATAATTTCAATGAAAAAAATATTCTTAAAAATAGTTGCTGCTTGAAATTTTTTTTTTTTTTTTTTTTTTTTACATATTTGTTCAGGTTTGTACTGCTTTTTGTTTCCTACGTTCTTAAATGTTTTCTCCTTTAACAATAAATATCCATATACGTAAAATCTTTCGAAGACAAGTTTTAAAGTGCGTTCCAGTCAAAGCCAGCAAAATGTTATCGACAGCTCATGGTACACAGTGCTGTTGATAGAGAAAAAACAGGGAACTGCCGAATTACGACCAACAGTAGTCAACACTAGTAAATATATTCTTGAAGGAATATGCTTGCAGACATAGGGCTTAAACAGAATTTGAAAATGAAAATAAGACTTAACAAGTTTAAAGAGAGTATATATGTATATGTATGTATACACACATACACTACACGAAATTCATGGCTGAATTATTAATAATAGGATTAATAAACATGTTTTCTCCTCTTGTTGGTGTCCTTACTTTCTTGTGTTTTGTGTCGCAGGAAAGAGTTTCGGACTATATATCACTATGTGATTTCCCATCTCTGCGTGTACTATACCCCTCCTGAAAGTTTGTAACCACTGTACTGATACATCCTGTCTATATACACAATTAATTAATGTATAGTTTATAGTGAGCCCATGAGTCAGCTCGCCCGGCCAATCACAAGGCGGCCACTCCTGATTGGCTGAAGTGAAAGTCTGCTCTCAGTTAATATAAATTGAGCTGGCATTTCCACTGGACCTCAGTTGATAACTGACCCCTGAAGATTCCTGCTGTAATGAGAGGCGAAACATCAGTATTCTCTACCACTTCACCGTGGCTCATCTTCGAAAGTCAATATACTAATATCAATAATGGCCGCGAAAGCTTGCAAACATCATGAAACTTAGATTGTTTGGTATTTTACATACCACAGTTGATGATGCTGTTCAGCAACAAGCGTTCATCTGGCGGAAACCATGCAGCCATGAGCGCTACAACTCCAGGAGAACTCGGCGCCTAGAACAAAATACGACTTTTCTTATTCTTTCTTAGTTATGGAGAGATAATAGTTTTGCGTTCTCGGACGTGTTAAAGGTATACTGGAAGATACAAATTTAGTCCCCATCCTAGTCGAGAATTTGTAACGAATGGTTAAATTTTTCCGGGTCCAAAAACTTCTTTTTGGGTATTTGCATAAGCAATATTTTGAAGTGAATATCAACTCTCTGTCCCAAACAATGAAAAGCACCGACCAATAAAGATTTATTTTCATCACTGTGCATTGCGAATTCGATAGTAATCCTCTTAGATTGATTAAAGTGTTCCTGCATGTTGGAGACATAATTATATATGATACCGGAAAAGCTGAGGTTTGTTTTCAGGACAAATCTCCAAACTTAAATCGTAAGTTTAAAAAAAATCAATAAAGTACATTTACAAGCATACGAAAATTAACTATTTTCAGCAATTAAAAATGTGTTTGTAAATTATGTAATAATACAATTTTAAAAGAAGAACATCACGCATATTATTGTCTCAGAATCAGGGTTACAGTCAAATCACCTTAAGTTATCGGGATAGAATTTTGCTGTCATCATCAGCGATACACCTCAGGGAGAAACATGCCATGTAGGCATCAATACAAAAGCCGAGACATTCGTGACACTGGCCTCGAAAGCCTTCAACCGAACTGGAATTTGCTTATAACACACATTCATTATATTTTAAACTCAAGGGTGCTTAGGTCACAGGTCCCTTTATATACCAATTTAGTATGTTTTATTTTTCAAATCCAGAAAATATCGTAAAACCGTTCGATACAAATTATGAAAATTGCTTGTACTACGTAGCCTAATTTTTCAACACATAATAATTTATAAATTTTTCTGATTATCAACTCAATAAAATTGAATTAAGTCGATAAATATTCAAAACTATAGAAACTTACGTTTTTAAAAAAATATGGCTTCATAATACGAACAATTTCCAACATTTATGTGTAACAGTTTTTGAATCCGCGCTCCCTTTCAGGATTTAAAAATTTATACTAGCAAATAAATAAGTAAATAGGAGCCCGTGACCTTAATTCGATCTCTTAGCAACTACCCACCAAGATGAGGCCGTAGAGCACTCGGAAGAAGATGAGTGCGTAGACGTTCCAGCGCGCGAACACAGGGATAAGTATATGTATGGTGGTGTAGACGAAGCAGGAGTAGATGAGCAACTTCTTGGGACCCCACAGCTCTACTAAACGTGCGCCCAGTAGAATAGTGAGTAGCGCGCCGTATGTGCTGGCATTCGTCACGAAGCTCTGGGTCAACTCGTCCCAGTCGAACTCTCCCTCCTGCTCCTGTCCCTGCGACATAAACACATTTTATCAGCGAATGATGAACTACACCGATTTGTTTTTATAACACACTAGTAGTCCCCCGCGGCTTTGCTCGCGAGTATTATTCGCAACTGATAATATTTACTTAACTGAAAAACCTCTTTGTACACAAGATTGGTACTTCAGTCATCAAGTGTTAGAATGTCCAAGCGGCTAGTTGAACTAATTCTGCAGCAAGATAAGTAGCTATAGCTGTCCACGCGAAACGCAGTCTTAAGTTTGTCCCTGCCACTAACAGCGACTTCACCTGAGCCTTATTTATAGCCCGGCCAATTAGAGGTTGTGGGGTAAGACACCTAAGGTAAGAGGTTAATCGAATGAAAAACATCTGTTTACCCTGTGCACAACCATTGGTGACGGTACCCTCAGTTATATATTTTCAAAGTATTCACTTTAAAACTTTATTGCCATTTCAAAGTTTCAGTGTGTAAAGGTTTCGCGGAAACGTATTTTGTGCCCCAAACTTGAGATTAGTGAGATGATATATCGTCGGTTTACTGCCAAAAGTGACACAGTCCAAATGAGATAAAATTATAAAAATGCTAGGAATATGTATATGTTGTTCACGAACAATTACCCAAGTTTAAAGCCTATTCGTCGTTTCGTACTGTTGTGTCACAGTATAGTAACATACCACATTTTTGTTAATATCTACAATTTAAAACTGTTTTTAAACGAAATAGCATTTATGACTTAATCACTTTTGGCAGTATACCGACGATATGTCAGCTGATATTGTAGAGGAACCTAAGCGGAAAGCGAACTGCAATTTAACCCGTTTAAAGACTACATGTAAATTGCACTAATTCGATCTGCCTTGTAGGTTTTGTGTATTAGAATTGAACGTTCGCACGCAGCTTCTAACGAAATTCGAGCCCAGAACCTCCCGTAATAAATTTAGACCTAAGTAACAAACAACTGCGTCACGTAACGTCGGAATAATTCATGAAAATAAAATTTAATTTAAAAATGTTCCGGGGTCATAGAGGTTGTACAATACCACATATCGGTAGGTTATACTATAGAGTGAAACTCCTGTAAAGGTTGTTTCTCGCTGCTCGTTCCTGCTTTTCGGATCATCTGCCTTGAATATTGACCAACTTAGTTTTATTCTCCATAATCACGTTTCTTATAAAGAAAAAAAAATACATACATATTATTTTGAATATTTACGTAAGCATGACTCTGACGCGAAGAAAGCCTCAAATATCGCTACTGGTTAGATAGATATCGTGGGTCGATGGGAAACAAATTTTGTGCTTTTTCACCCTTTTGTGTGTCAAATTTCGATATATTTTTAATTACATCTTAGACATTTGTATAAGTATCCAACTGAAGTGTAAATCACATCGCTAGCCCGTTCAGTCGAATCAAAATCGATCATTCACTAAAGAAGCACATATCACCCCTGCACAGTATTGAGAAATCGAATTTCGAAAAATCTGAAAACCGTTTTGCGATAATTTCTGTAATCAACATCCTGAAGCAAAAATTAATTATATATCTCGACGGGTTCGACAGATATCCAGGATTTATCTAAACCACATTCAAGGTCGTTTCACCACATAAGAGAGCAAATTTCGAAAAATCCTTGAAAAACGTTTTAGAATACTTTATTGATATCTCGTGGACGTAAAAAAAAACACATTAGCCCGCTGGGTTCAAGATATATCAACGATTAATTGAAAACGCTTTTCACCACTTTTCATCCCTTTTCACGTCCTTAGTTTGCGAATTTCGAAAATTTCTGAAATTACTTTTCAGGTATTTGAGTAAGCATCATTTCTGAACAAATATTACGTCGCTATATAAAAAGATATATATCGGATGTGAGTCGAAATCTCATATTACCCCTTTTTAACCAGTTTAGGGCCGAATTCGGAAAAAAATATTTTAAATGGTACTTGGGATATTTACAAAAGTACCAATTTAAAGCAAAGAGCACTTCGATATCTCGATTGATTCGATAGATATGAAAGGATAATCGAAAACACATTTCACGTATTTTCACCCCTTTAAATAAAGAATTTCGAAACGTCTTTGAGTCCTGTCACATACATTTGTAAAAGTAACCAATTAAAGTTAAAATCTCGACGATAGCCAATTGTCTTTCAAAGATATAGACGATTTATTGAAAACACATTTTGCCCCTTTTTACTGCCTGGGTATCGAATTAAAAAAAAAAACTAAAACTATTTTTTGGGTATTTACGTAGGCAATATTTTGAAGGGAATATCAACTATCTATCCCGAAGGGTTCGTTAGGTATCGATAGTCGATTGGAAACACATTTAAGGTATTTTCACCCCCTTAAATGTCGAATTTTTAAAAATCCTTAAATTGGCTAATATGCATTTTTACGTGTGTCCTATTAAAGTAAAAATCACGTTGATAGGCCGTCGGGTTCGAGCTCTATCGATGTTTCTTCGGAAACACATTTCACACCTTTTATCCCCCTTAGAAGTAGAATTTCGAAAAATCCTTTCTTATTGCTCGCCTACGACCTGAGGGGAATCCACACAAAAATTTCCACGATTCTAGTTCCAGTGGTTTGGGCTGGAGTCAGTCAGTCAACTTTCAGTTTTATATATATATATATATATATATATATATATATATATATATATATATATATATATAATCTCTAATTTTGTCTGATTCGATCTACACTCGTGTGGGTATGTTTCAGAACAATCTCATTCATTCATAGCCGGAGTTTTTTGTAGCAAATTCTAATGTTCATATATATTTTTTCCCCTAAGTGAATAATTCAAAAGTTAAATTAGTATCCTTCTCTGTGTTTCATATGATACTGTCATTGGTCGCTAGCGTATTTAATTGTTTATGACAATTACGGTACTCCTGAAAAAAGGTAGAACACGAGATAATCCGAATCGAAAAATCTGATGTTCGAGTGATTTAAAAAACAAATATACTAACATAATTTCTGCGGACTGCTTTGATACAAAAGCGAACTTAAAATACTTGAAACTTTGTTTACGTTTCGTCATTGGAATTATGTTTAGTCTACATACCTTGACGTATTGTGGGTGTTTATAAAGATTTCTGGAAACCAAAACTTACATAATGTTATAAGAGAACTTGCGAGTTAGGTAATTAATTGCCTGTAATAACAAACCATCCGAGTTGACAATTGGACGTGTTTCGGGAAAACACTATTAACTATATATATATTTAATTTATGTACTTAAACATATACATTGCATATTTACAATATCTTAAATTGTTTACGCAACAAAGAAATGCATGTCTGTTAGAATTACCAACAGGATAAAATCAACTTTTCTCAGAAATCGCGCATTACTTTAGGCGTAGCATATTTTAATTTTCATTGTGTGCTATGTAGCATGCAGTTCATTTGGTAAGTTGTGTGCGAACCTTTTAAACTCTGGCTTACATAATAATTTATGTTGCAATACATTAAAAATATAAAGCACAAATAAATTATCACTTTCCGTTAAACAAGCGTTACCAAAATTTTGACGTATTACACTTTTGCTGTCCAGTATATGTGTATAAAAGTTTAATATTACAAGATTGCAAATATTGTTTTAATAATAAAACACCCAAACGCCGAAGTTTCACTCCTTACAATAGGCATGTGGAAGACTATCTGGAAGCACGTATTCACTGGTACTTATCAAATAGTAAATGTACTCAGTTTTGACCAGTCATAATGTTTAACTTACATGCGTGGTTGTCCTGCATTTAGATGTGCAATTATTTTCCTTGAAGGGAGAGTGCGCATTTGACATTAAAGGATTACTTAAACCTGAAAACAACATTCATATAGCCTACATGCCGAAATGCAAACTATTAAATTAAGCGAATAACTACGTTACCCAAACTATGGACCGGCTTCAAATTTAGAATCTAATGTTGTGATACAATTATTTACGCTGTTAAACCTGGAATGATTATTTATAAAAATATATGTGATAAAAAACCTTTACATTATTGATTTAATTATCACACATAGCTATGATTCTTTTTAAGTTGCATTAAATATCCCTTTCTTTAGACGGGCAAGAAATGAATTATCGACTTCTGTAAACAAGGAAGCCATTTCCGTTCAGTAACAGCATCCACTATTCGTGTCGACTTTGCCGTGAGAGAAACTTTGCGCCAATATTTAATGATGTTAGTCCCTTGCTAATTGGCTGTTAACCCATGCAGCAGGTTTAGAACGGGAGAATGGAGAATCATGCGTAAAATTACATCTCGCGTCACTTGTAAGAGGCACTGTTAAACTACTACACCTCGACAGAATTAACTCTATAATGACGCCAGTGCTAAAGTGAATCTCATTTGATAACCTGGATTTTTACACTGTAAGAACCATAGTCGAAATGCATGTACGTTTTTTTAAAGTTAAATATAATTTATGACAGCTACCAAAAGATAATTTCGACCATGGAACTAGCAAATGTTTCTAACATCACCGCGCGTGTGTGTGTGTGTATATATATATATATATATATATATATATATATATATATATATATATATATATATATATATAAATGAAAGCTGACTGACTGACTGACTGACATACCAAACTGCAGCCCAGCCACTGGACATAGAATCGTGAAATTTGTTGTGGGGGTTCCCCTCAGGTCGTAGGCGAGCACTAAGAAGGGATTGTTCGAAATTCGACCTCTAAGGGGGTGAAAAGGGGTAAAATGTGTTTTCGAAGAAACGTCGATAGAACTCGAACCCGACGGCCTATCATCGTAATTTTTACTTTAATAGGACACTCGTAAAAATGCATATTAGCCAATTGAAGGATTTTTCGAAATTCGACATTTAAGGGGGTGAAAAGACCTTAAATGTGTTTCCAATCAACTATCGATATCTATCGAACCCTTCGGGATAGAGAGTTGATGTTCACTTCAAAATATTGCCCACGTAAATACCCAAAAAGTAGCTTTAGGTTTTTTTTAATTCGACCCCCAGGCAGTAAAAAGGGGCAAAATGTGTTTTTTATGAATCGTATATATCTATGAAATACAATTGGCTATCGTAATTATTTTTTCTTTATTTGGTTATGTATACAAATATCTATGACATAACTTCAAGACGTTTCTAAATTCTTTAATTAAGGGGTTGAAAATACGTGAAATGTGTTTTCGATTATCCCCCCATATCTATAGAACCAATCGAGATATCGAAGTGCTCTTTGCTTTAAATTGATGCTTTTGGCAGTATCCAAAGTATTATTAAAATATAATTCCGAATTCGGCCCTAAACCGATTAAAAAAAGCGGTAAAGTGTATTTTCGATTCTCTATCTATATATATCGATCTCAATGATTTTTGTTTAGGATTGATGCTTACTCAAATATACCTGAAAAATAATTTTTCGAATTATCAAAATTCGCCACCTAACGAGGTGAAAAGTGGTGAAAAGTGTTTACAATTAATCTTCGATATATCTTGAACCCAGCGGGCTAATGTGTTTTTCACGTCCGCGAGACATCAATAAAGTATTCTAAAACGTGATTAAAGGGTTTTTCGAAGTTTACTCTCTTAGGTGGTTAAAAGACCATGAATGTGTTTTAGATAAATCCTCGATATCTATCGAATCCGTCGAGATATACAATTAATTTTTGCTTCATGATGATGATTACAGAAATGATCGCAAACGGTTTTAAGATTTTCGAATTTCGATTTTTCAGTACTGTGTAGGGGTGATTTGTGTTTTTTTTAGTGAATGATTGCTTTTGATTCGACTGAACGGCATAGCTATGTGATTTACATTTCAATTGGATACTTATACAAATGTCTAAGATGTGAATCTAAAATATTTCGAAATTCGTCACCTAAAAAGGGTGAAAAAACACAAAATTGGTTTTTCATCAACTCACGATATCTATCTAACCAGTAGCGATATTGTGGTGTTGTTCGCGTTAGAGTGACGCTTAGGTTAGTATTTGAAAATATATACATATGTACGTTTTTTTACTTTATAAGATAACGTGATTATTAAGAATAAAACTAAGCTGGTCAACATAAGGCAGACGATCAGAAAAGCCGAAACGAACAGCGAGAAATAACCTTTACAAGAGCTTCACTCTACAGCACGGCCGTAGAAGAACAGGTCTGGACACTCGCCTGGATATTTGACCCCCTTGTTCTTTGGCTGTAGTTCACCAAGTTACCGAGAATATTGTCTTTTATTGGCGCTGATGTTACGGCGGTCGGACTAAACTCCGCCCACTTCCTTTCCGCTAAGATAAACAATTTATCAAAACGTATTTTTTATCAATTTATGAAATACTTATTTCGCTCACAAATTTAAGAAAAGGCTCCAGCAATATTTATTTCCTTTCTAAATTCAACAATGGAAAAAAGTGGATGGAGTTTGAGTCCGACCGCCCGGAAAACAGCGCCAAAAAGTACGACATTCTCGGTAACTTGGTGAACTACAGCCAAACAACAAGGGGGTCAAGCAAAATACATTAGATAGGCGAGTGTCCAGACCTGTTCTTCTACGACCGTGCTCTACAGTAACCTATCGATGTGTGGTGTTGTACAACCTCTATGATCCTGGAACATTTTTAAATGAAATTTTATTTTCATGAATGATTTCGACGTTACGTGACGCCGTTGTTTGTTACTTAGGTCTAAATTACGGGAGGTTCTGGGTATGTATTTCGTTAGAAGCTGCGTGTGAACGTTCAAATCTAACACACAAAAACTACAAGGGAGAACGAATTAGTACAGTTTACATGTAGTCGTTTAGAAGGGGTGAAATTGCAGTTCGCTTTCGACTTATATGTTATTTTGTTTAAAATCACTATTCAATTGTAGATATTTACAAAAATGTGTTTAGTTACTATACTGTGACACAACAGTACGAAACGACGAATAGACTTTAAACCTGGGCAATTGTTCGTGAACAACATATACATATTCATAGCATTTTTATAATTTTATCTCATTTTGACTTGGTCACTTTTGGCAGTAAACCGACGATATATCATCTCACTAATCTCAAGTTTGGGGCACCAAATACGTTTCCGCGAAACCTTTACCCACTGAAATTTTGTAGTGGCATTTAAGTTCAAGTGAATATTTTGAAAATATATAATTGAGTGCACCTTCACCAATGGTTGTGAACAGGGTAAATCAGACGTTTTTCATTCAATTAACCTCTTACTTTAGGTGTCTGTAACTACCCCACAACGTCTAATTGGCAGGGCTACAAATAAGGCACAGGCGAAGTCGCTGTTAGTAGCAGGGACAATCTTAAGACTGCTTTTCGCGTGGACAGCTATAGCTACTTATCTTGCTGCAGAATTAGTTCAACATTCTAACACGTGATGACTGAAGTACCAATCTTGTATACAAAGAGGTTTTTTAATTAAAGTAAACATTACCAGTTACGAATAATACTCGCGAGCAAAGCCGCGGGGGACTGCTAGTTTGCATATAAAACGGTCATTTAAAAATTTTAAGAAATTTAAATAAGTAATATTACATTTGATGACAAAGGCGCTATTTATGTATATTCAACTTGATTTGACAATACTAAATTATGAATCGCAAGTCATAGGCAACATCGGCCATATAAATGTATTGTATATGACGTTATTAATACAAGATTGTTTATATTTATGTGGTCAGATATACTTAAACCTGGCTTAACACTTAATTTATTATGTGACGTAAATTATATTCTTTGCAAGTGATAAAATAAATGCATTTATGATCGATTGCTGTTGATTATCAAGTAGTTCGGTTTCTCTATCAATCTTTAAAGACAATTAAACGTTTAGATTGTTTACTGGATATGACGAGAGTTCCCATTGTTCCGAATTTAGCTAAGCAAATTAATTCTATGACAGTTCAGTTGTGAGCTAAATATATAGTAACTATATATTACAGTCTAAATAATCTCTTGTTCCTTACATGTGTATGTTTGGCAGCAAACTAGATATAAAGGTAGGCTGTTGTACGAGCAGATACAGTAAAGCAATTTCGAGTACGACATTTCCTTTATAAGTGTACAGAATGGCGATATCTGTGTTAAGGTAAATATGTGGTTAGGAGTAAAAACTTTTTAAATTGAAAGTCAAACGAACCAAGTTTGTAATGTTTCTAAGTGGTACACTTTACATTTTTATGTTAGTGAAACTTGGACTAAAGCCACTTGGACAGTAGAAAGAAGA
Organism: Medauroidea extradentata; assembly: GCA_003012365.1. Classification (NCBI taxonomy): domain Eukaryota; kingdom Metazoa; phylum Arthropoda; class Insecta; order Phasmatodea; family Phasmatidae; genus Medauroidea; species Medauroidea extradentata. The sequence goes on along the minus strand of PNEQ01011879.1, from coordinate 59,032 downwards.
GAGGAACATCAAGATATGATGAAATATACAGTGTGGAAGAAAATAAAAATAAAAATTTGAAATAAACGTGGTAAACAGTAGCTTATAAGGAAAAAAAATAGTCACAAATACCTCCAGAAATTTGAGCTGTTAGGAGAGCTGACTTTAGTTGCTACAACATTTCATCAATGTCTGTTTTTTTCCTTTCTGTTAAAAAAAAATTACGTCGAGTCACCCAACAAAAATTATCCTTACTGTAATAAGATTAAGTATGCAAACAATAGCGGATAGAGAATATACTGAGAACGTTGTATTCTACTCAGCTACTAGGAAATATTTTGATCATTAAGGATGATTGCCTTATCAAACCCAGTCATATAATGCAAGGAAAATGGCTGGCACACGTGTATCAGAGTTGTTGTTCAGTTTCAGAGTGCTCGGCAGCAGGCAGGAAATTCAATATTACCTGATGAACGGAGACATTGCCTGGCTCGGAGCTGACTGGGCACACGTCTGCAGAGAGGGTGGTGCCGTTGGACGTGGTCTTGTCGGTAGATGTCTTGCCGACCATGACGGTGATGGCCAGTGGCATAGAGGTGTCCATCAACGAGCCCACGAAGGTGTTGACTACCTTACACGCCACCAGCACGTACCGAGCGGGCACATAACAGCCGCCAGAAACTGCAAACGTTCACAGGTATCTGCAGAACATTGTTTCACTGCTTCCATAGTGTGTCACGTTCTCATTTCACTTTATCGTGCATATTTACATTTCGTAAATAATAAATGTGACAGGAAATAGTTTCAATACCTGCGCGCTTCTGTTTCATTTGTTATACACCCACTGTGTGACACGTTTCAAGGACTTTCATTATTTCGTCTCAAACCAAATTGTGAGGATTTTTCGTCCATAAGTTGTCCCCCATGAGACGTACAAATTAACTAGAAATTGTGCATCTCAGATATTAAAACTATTTCTTAAATGTTCTTTTGTAAACAAGCTGACCGTAAACAATATAGCAAAAACCACGCATCAATGAATCTCCCAAAAGAAATTGTTCACGAATGTCAGCTTCTAGAATCTGAACTCTAAATTGATACCAAAAACTGTTCATGCTCACCTGCACAATGTTGTAGGAGAAGCTTTAGAGGCTACAATTTATGCTTCACCTGTATTTTTACATTGGTCTTGAATGTTAAGTAACAAGATGCTTAAGAGTAATATTACTATATTGTCTATATTTTATGTGAATACGAATTTCGGCATTTTGTGATTTATTTCTGCTTTGATTTTTTTACATGATTGATGATTTAGTTTAATTTAAATGGTGCTAAGCTTTTCACTACACTTTTTAAGTACAATAGAGTCGTGATAGTGTTTGTACATTAAATTAATTAATTATTTTCCGATTTTTATTTTTAACAAAAGGGTTTTGGTATGTTAGTTGACTTCTTGACGTGGTGATAGACGCACGGCACTGGTAACTTTGAAGTTGAGATCTGATATAAAGTACGCACAGGGCACGTGTCAGGGACGTGTATATATATTCCACGTTGTCAGCTGATAAGCGTAGACGTGTACATGTTTGCTGACTGACAAGGCGGAGGATGGGTGCACAGCGGCTCTAAATTGTAAGAAAATTGGACCAAATTGATTTAAATTGATGTTTTGTAACGGTTATTACAAATTAAATGTATTTCAAAAGCCACGTAACACACCACATTGGGGGTTGTTAACGAGTTCCAAGCACGAGCTTGCAGATCAGCAGTCTTTGTCTCATTATTCTCGCGACACGCAGCTCCGTCGTTACCAGTAGCTTTAAAATGATCTCAGAACTAAGTGCGCGGTTTGTAGCGTGTGTGTGTATGGTATGTCTTCAGTGTTGTGGATATTTCTAGTACAGGTACTGAATGTGTATTACAAATCATTCATAAAGATGTGCGAACACCAGTATCATTTTAATTTTTAGCATTTTATTAAAACAAGACTATACTGGATATGTAAATTTTAATCAGAAATATAAAAACGAAATTCCAGGAGCTTCGCTCAAAACTTTTTTTTCTCGTTCTTTAATTAAGATTCCTACAAAACACTTAAAATAGTTTCCACTAGTTGCCACTAGTTGCCATACTAATAGTTACGTGGTTTTATTTGAGACTGCGCGATATCTCGGGAAACAGTGTTTGTGTGTTTGGTTTAAAACGTGACCGGAAAATTCGTAAGTTGTATGGGGTACTAAAGTGTATCAATTCAGAAAACTGCGTAAAAAGTGTCAATGAGTGAACAGTAAATTGAGTCAATTTTGTACAAATATTGACTTAAGATGGCGCTAGCAGGATGACGCAAAATATTTTTGGCAAAATATCCTTAATGACGTTCCAGAAGCTGCCTGCGATATTCGGGTTATGCGAGATCAGTGAAAAGTGTTTCTTCCGGAGTCGGGCATTCAGCAATCAAATGCGGCGGATTAAAAGAAGCAGATGGTTCGGTTATTGCTAGAGACAGCAACAAGCTGACATGTATATATTCTAAAGAGACCAGATTACGATATGAAGGGAAAAAATGTAGTTTAAATGTTTACAGGCTTGTTCTACTGGTCTCTTTAGAACTGCTTCAATTGTAATGGTTGCTCATATTGAAGAATAATACGCTGTTAATCCTGTGACTTTGGTTAACATTTTTATTTCAGAAGTACGTCACCGAGTCCGGGTAAATATAGCACATCTAAAAAATATTCACACACCCTCAACTTTGCAACTGCGTGTATTACAGTACCTTCAAATTATACTTCCTGATCAATTAATAAGTTCTTGCAGGGCAATAATTTGTTCCTTTCTTATCTGCTTTCTTATACATTAAAATATGTCTTTATAAAACAGATCACTGAATTACTCACTGACAACCCCAACCGTTGAACAACGGAAATTTTCAATTTAGAGGGGGCCCCCTCATGGTGTAGGCAAGCACAAATACGAGATTTTTGGAAATTTGGCATCTAAAGAGACGAAATGTGTTTTCGTTTAATGGTCGATGTAGCTCAATCTCGACGGGCTATCGTTGCAGTTTCTAATTAAATGAGACATGCTAGACTCGCTTTCGGAAGGAGATGGGTTCGAGTCCTAGCTCCGGCCATCCTGATTTTGATTTTCCGTGGTCTACCGAATACTCTCGAAGGCAAATGTTGGGATGATTTCTTATCAAAACTCATGACAGATTCCTTACAAAGTTTGTGTCCTTGTGTAGTTGCGTGTCATCGCCTCCAACGACCTGAGATTTTTTTTTGTTAGTAGTTCATAAACCTCGAATCCAATGGGCTTTCGTCATAATTGTCACTTCAACTGGGTATCAATAAATTATCTACGATACGATTTCAAGATTTTTCTGAATTCTGTCCCTTAAATGGTGGAAGTACGTGATATTTGTATTCGGTTATTACTCTATATCTATAGAGCAAGTCAAGATATAAAACGTGATAATTGCTTCAGTATGGTGCTAAAGTGTATAAATTATATATTATGTATTATAGTTACCGTCAATATCTCTAGAACAAAACTATATTATAAATTAAATTCGACACTTATACAAAGTCTAACACGATAATGATACGTCAATAATTTTAGAAATCCGTACCCAATACAGATAACAATAAACTATTTTTTTACAATAGATATTTACGTAAATATTTGGGATCTCGAATTGTATCATTTCAGAACGACGTATATGTAAACACAAATTTTATACGTTCCCTCTACTAGATACAATAAACATGTTACCTCGGTAAAAACTTGTTTTGTAAACTATTAGTCATATTATCCTAAACACAAGCATGACCAAATGTTCCTTCTCTCAATATATTCAGAGTAATGATTTTAATTATTATGTTTCATTTTCCCGCCCTTACTTAAACACTTTGAATACTTGATGATGGTTACACTATAAAAACACTTTCCTTGTCACGCCACAAAGAAAAGTTTAGCTTGAAGTGTAAAGTATTAATAACTAAAAATTATGTACTCTATTAACACAGTTAAAATTATGGTTTTTGTACAATTAACAGTAGCGTATTTAAGATAAGCATTATTTTGAAGAAAAAAATCACCAAGAAAATAAAATAACGTTCTTTGCGGCAAAGAAACATTGCAGTGGTTCGTATTCAAACAAATGTAGTGTTGTGGCAAAGAAAGTGTTTTAGATAGATGTTTTACAATCCTTTACCCAGATAAATTAAGCGGAGATTACTTGTCTTAAGATGAATCATCGGGATACAGTGAGAATTTTTGAAATCCTGGTCACGTATTTTTTTACCTTCGAAATATTTTGCATTTTCCTACAAATTTTCACTGTAATGTCACTTACCTTAAGTAATAATACAAGATCATAGTGTTATGTATCGAACTCAAAATACAACGTTTAAGCGCACTGCCGTATAGGTTGTTCGGAATAAAGTGAGCACTACAAATTTAACCTTTGAAAAATATCACTAGCCTTACTTCATATAATTCTACATTAACTATAATTACCTTACAGCTTGTATGGTTTGCAGCAAAATTACGCAATAGAGTTCCGTGTGTTTTTCTATTTAAATCAACAATACTGAAACAAAATCAACCGATATCGGTATAATTTTTATTTATAGAATTAATACCCCTTTTTTATCAAACAGTATAGCTTCATACTGACTGCACATTTTTATCTTACACACGCAAACATCAAGTGACTTTTCCAGAGAGTATAGAAGTAAGTTATCTTTCCCGGTGTCAGACGTTACGCGCGGAAATAGCCTATACGAATTGTCTGAAAATAGAACTCTAGCAGGTTTTTTTTAATTCTCTCTTTATCCCGAATGGCCTATAACATAGCATTTGCTGATGTTACAGATGATAATATATTTAAATTTATTTATCAATAATCCTGTGTATTTAATATTCTATGACGGCAGATACCTCGTGACAAGCAAAATGTAATGTTTAAATCGTCTATGTATAATGTGTATAAGATATTGTGTTTTGGAACTTCAATGACTTCTACAGTTTTTACATTCGTGTTACCAATATTTTGTTTCGTACCGTGAACCACAACCTGATCTGATCGTATAAGAAGCGAACAAACCCGGGGTAAGCTACGAGGAAAGCATTTATTGAAATTTGTATTGCGATGTTAAAACAAGAGAAGGAAGTTTGTTTAAGAACTGTGAGAAACATTTTAGGTAATAAAGAACCATGGCTGTGTATCTCTATAGCACGGCCGTAGAAGAACAGGTCTGGACACTCGCCTGGATATTTGACCCCCTTGTTGTTTGGCTGTAGTTCACCAAGTTACCGAGAATATTGTGTTTTATTGGCGCTGATGTTACGGCGGTCGGACTAAACTCCGCCCACTTCCTTTCCGCTAAGATAAACAATTTATCAAAACGTATTTTTTATCAATTTATAAAATACGTCCTTCGTTCTCAAATTTAAGAAAAGGCTCCAGCAATCTTTATTTACTTTATAAATTTAACAATGGAAAAAAGTGGACGGAGTTTGAGTCCGACCGCCGGGAAAACAGCGCCAAAAAGTACGACATTCTCGGTAACTTGACGAACTACAGCCAAACAACAAGGGGTCAAGCAAAATACATTGTTAGATAGGCGAGTGTCCAGACCTGTTCTTCTACGACCGTGCTCTATAGCACTTTCTTTGATTTTAGTTCCTGGTCCCTGGCGCAGGGCGTTAGGGTAGAACCTTATCCTAAAACTTACGAGGTTACCACGGGTAGAGAATTTTACATTTCGTAAACATATTGTTTTCCGTCCGCCATTTTCTCGTGCAATTAAATGGCGTCCATTGTTAGGAGGCGTAATTTTCATGTTTGATTTGGATTAGTTTATTTTTCATTATACATTATTTAGTTAGTGTTTTGAGGCAAGTTGTGAATACTAGCGACGATAACACACAGGTGCTCAGGCAACTGTTGTTGCTTTGAAGATTCGACGAGCAGGCCGTCGCTTTGTTCAGTTTTGTGGATGTACGAACAAGATATCTACTTTAATTGCGGAAGTCTTAGTTCATACTGTTTAAATCCTGTTACGAGATGATTCAACCTTTATTCCGAAGAAAGTTTGAATGTACCAGGTATGCAAATTTAAGTTTAATTTACAGTGTATAATATTTGTACTAAGCATAGAGCCTATAACCTAGTTAGACAATCACTGCTGCAATGACATGGCAGGCCCACATTACATAGTAAGTAGTCATAAATTGTAGGCCTAATTCCTCAGTGAGATTTAGGCACGGTTACAAAGGTTGCTTTTGGACTTGTATTTGATCTGTAAACTATTTTTTAATCTGCCCTTTATATGTTTTTTGTAGGTGAAAATAGTTTTATGTATTGTATAAGAAGTGAAGTAATTATCATACAATACAATAAACAATTGTAGGGAATTGGTTGACATTGTTCCTTAACATAAATTATTCAAGGACGATTTAAACAAAATAAAATGTATTCAATTAAAAAAAAATGTATGCTACATAACATTTCCGGTTGTAAAGACAAGTTTAGAAGAATTATTTTTCACATATTAAGTAGCTAGGTTTTTGTGTGTATCCACATCTAGAATTAAAAAAATATATAAATAAATAAAAAATTAAACATTTAGTGAAGAAACTTAATGTTACCTAACTGACTGCTTGTTTTGCATTAAATAATTCTTTTATATTAGCAGGTCATGACTTTTTTGTCATATTAATTTGTGTGTTTTTATTCATTATATTTTAATTCATTTTTATTTTCTACAATTGCTTGAGGCCGCTAACATATTCAAGAATCTGACCATTAGTGTCTATACTGCCAATGAAGGTAAAACATCCAGAAATTTAAAGGCTACTTACTGGCTTGCATAATCTTCCAAGAATACTTGCAGATATGTAAACAATAATAACTAGGCAGAATATTGGATTCCTAAACAGAAATTTTGTAGTTAAGTTATGAGATAAACAATTATTGTCCTTGTTTGTTGTACGGCACATGTAACACTTTATGATTACCACAGTAAAATACTTAAGGAAAAAAAATTCTTTGAGGTTTCTTACATAATTTATTATGTCAGCAGAAGCCCATATTCTGCTTGTCTCGCGCACGCACATGCACACACAAACATACACACGTGCTATCTTGTATTTTCTTGCTTCTCACCAAAACACACACACACTCACAATACACCATCCCTAAGTTTTTGATGTACGAGGACAAAATGGGAGAACAAGTGTACCTACAGCTGTAGCAGACATTTAATTACGATTTTGCAAATTAAATATTTTTTCTGACAATAGAAATAAAAAAGCATTTTTTTTTAAATTATCTTATACACATCTATTTTAATGTAAAAACGTTACATTGTCATGCTCAAACATTTCTTCTTCCGCAGTATTTCCATTCTTTAAAGAAAATCATATTTTTGCACAAAAATTAATTAACTTAAAACAGGCTATAAGTTATTTAAAAGTTAAATGGCTCAATGTTGCCTCATATGGAATCTCCACATTTTTTCTGTAACCTCCCTACTTTGACCAAATTACAAAAAAAAAAAAAATAAATAAATAAATAAATAAATAAATAAAATAAAAATAAAAAAATGCATGCTCTTAAACAATATGAAACAATTTTTGTAATACAATGCAATTTGCAAATACGCGTGACATGGTTATCTTGTAATTCGTTAAAAGTTTGAAATGCTGACATATTAGTTTGCACCAGGTTGTGCAAAAGTTACTATACATTAAAATAAGTGCTAATTTCCAATACTTTTTTTCAGTTTAGATCAAATCTGCTGTGTTAATAATAAAACATACTTAAACGTAATGAGAATTTAATTTACTTTCCTCCTTTTTGTTAAAATAAGCTTTTTCAAAGTGTTGCATTTGCTTTGAACATGCATATTCAATTAAATAATTTTATGTGTGTCGTGAAAATAGATAATCTCCAAAAATTTCCCTTTACATCGTTGATTGTTGTCTATTTGAAAATAAATATCACAAACATTTAAGCCTGTTAATCACGTTCAACATATATCTTAAGTTTTTAAATATTAACTTTCGTTACTACTAATTACTTTTTATATTAAAATTAAAAGAACATAGGAGTACTTTGTAAACATCTCCACAAATCAATACACATTACTCTGACATAAAAAATGTGTGGTAGTGTATATAAAATTTAAAAACATTGTCATAATAATATCTCTGTAACCTAAAACTGTGCTGTAGGCTATATCATCAACAAAAACTGGGAAAGTTAATAATTGGAAAGGCATATATTTGCTTGCAATTTTTTTAAGTATCATTATTTTAGATAAAAAGTATGTACAAAATAAACATTATTTTAGGTACTCTGCGTAGCTCGCAGTCATAAAAGCAATTCGAATATATAGAAATTGTATTATATGTGTATTAACTTCGAGGCAAATATTTCAAATTAAATGTATTATCATGAATCCTTTAAACTATAAATCTGAATTAGTGAATATTCTCTTATTCATGCCGATGGATAGATCAGTTTCAACAAACTGAATAAGTGAGAAACCACTGTGAATATTCACTAATTCATATTTAGAGTATTTCAGAATAACCTTTAATAGTGCACTGTGTATTTGACATGTAATTCTAATCATGGATGAATACTTCATTCTTTGTATTTTTCTTTTCAGATAATGAGAACTATCATCTTCGCCATCAAGAAATAATCAGAAATTATGTGTTTTATGTACTATCATGCACATTACAAAAATAACTTGTAAATGAGCCAATTGAGTATAATGCTGATGAGTACTGAACAGTGCTAAGGTATTGTAATGTTGTTCATGTACAACATACTCTATTGTTTTTTTTTTTTTTTTTACAAAGTAAGGGGGACAAATTGTGCACTTTTTATTACTAATTACTCTGTAAATTTTTCCTTTTCAGAAGTGTTTTTTTAACGTATTATTTATATTATGGACTAAATAGTTTTTAGTACAAGGTAGAACCGTCTGTAACTTGTTTATATAAAAGTCAGGACTTTTGTGTTACACATATTTTGCTACTTTCATGCTTGTCTCTACTACAACAACCGTATAATCTGTAGTAGTGGTCCATACGATCTCAAGTACATACCTGATGTCTATAAATATTAATTTTGACATGTCATTAACTATTTTTATTTTCAACCCATCTCTTGTTGGCTAGAAATTCATGTGCAGTTTGCGAATGAAAGACATGGAATACAATATTTCTCTGATGTAAGTAATTCTGCATGGTGTTTTTTAATTACTGTAGTTTCCTTTATACTCTATTAAAGGTATTGCAGCATGTAGAAAAACTTGGCAAGAAGTTGAAAGATAATACTTGTGTGATTAATGAAATTTGAAACCAGTCATGTAAATTGGATTGTACGGTTGGTTTATCGGCACATTTTCAAATAAAATAAAAGGTATAAACTGATATTATGGAAGAGAATTATAAGACATCGGCCTATTTGAAAGTAATGAACATATAAATATCATTACAAGGTCTTTAGTAATATACTCTGCCAGTATTACAGTGTAAATATATGTGCTCCAGACTTTTATTGTGAATTAAAATAATTGTAGGCTATTTTTTTTGCACTTAGACAATAATTACTTCTTATTAAGCCACAGATTTTTTGCCTGCTGTGAATTTTTTTTTTCTTTGAGCTGCAAGTCCATCATTACATTTTGTTAACATTCTAATATGCGTTTTATTTTACTTTTTTTTATCATCACATAAGTTTGGCAATATGTAAATAAGAATATTGTTCAACAATCACAGTTTTTCTTTAATAATCAAGTCATTATCATATTTCTAACAGTAATTCAAATTGCTTTCTGCTCAACAATAAAAACCAAGTAACAACAATAATTATGCAAGAAACTTAGGTATCTCTAAAAAAAAAAAAAAAACCTTTTTAGATAACCAATTTTTATTGTTAAACATAATACCTATGTTATTCTTTTTAGCGTACACATCCATATTTTACAAAAATATATGTGTGGCGTTACACAATACCATGAAGATAATACGAAATCCTGCTAATGCAATTATTTTTAAACAGAAGTTTAAAATATATTTCTAAGATTATATATTACAAAAATACATAAATTTTGCTTGTATGTAAATTCAATAACATTATAAAGCTAAACCTGTTTGATTGGTTCAATAGAATTTTAAAACATATTTTAAATATTTTTATAATATGCACATGTGTATGTGTGGCCTATTCAAATCAAGGGGAGTATGTGAATTCACTGTAATTCTTTCTGGATAATGAATAAAAGTGCATTCATATATGCACTCAAGGTTTGAATAGCCCGCCAAATAAATGCTAGTCGAAGTAGTTCTTAGATTAACCGCTAGAATGCGCGATAGTTCTAGCAAATTGCCACAACGATAGATGGCAGCACAGTCGCGGATTTTGGCGGATAGGTGAATTCGAGTGTCCCGTCTCTCATACATCACCTTTGCCATACGGCAGCCGTCTTGTTTTAGTACCGTCCTGGACGCAAGGTGCTGTTGTCGTAAGCTGCACTCGGTCAAAGATATTAACATAAGAGATGCCAGTGTAGAGAAACCTTTTTGTCTATGTAAAGAACGTTCCCGTCCATGGTGCTGAACTGACGTATAGTCAAGAAGACCTCAAGATTTTCTCCGACGAGACGCAAAATTGTTTCTACGGGTTGTCAGAAAAGTACGAGGTTTCTTCTACGACTTCCACCAGCAGAGAATTATTTGAAGTTATCCACGTCAATGCCGAAGAATTATTTTCAAGGGGAATTACAAGGAATATCCTGTGGTTCAGGCCATTACAGAGACTACTTCGGATCCGTTCCTGTCCTGGGTCTCTGAGGGTCTCAGTTCAACGTGTCCACCATTCGAGGACGATGGGGACGTGGTCGTTATCCAAGGATCAAGAGGACATGGTTTAATAATTATTAAGGGATGATCTAGAGGCCAAACTTCCCGGCCTACTACGAGACACCCTTGGTAATACCAGCCCAATCGTACGCCGTCGTGTTAAGTTTTGTCCTTCGTCAACAGTTGAAAAATCTAGAAAATTTTCGATCAATTCCCAAAATAGTTGATTTTATACAACAACTTAAGAATTAATTATATAATCTTAATGAGTTTAAATTGCTTCAAAAACGAACTAAATGCCTAAGATCTACCCGAGATTTATTAACCTGAGCTGGTAAAGAATTATTAAAGAAGTTTATAAGCTGTTTTGGAAACAAACAGAATTTCAGTAACATCGAGAACTCAGTATAATTTGTAGAACCCGGGTTTGCAAGTTTAAGTGATGGTCAGGTTTGTATCGAAGTGAACCACCTTGGTCACGGTAAAACCCTATCATTTGAAATTTTATTCACCATAATATTTTCTTCTTATTTTATTATTTAGTAACCTGGCTTGTCTGTAGAAGTAATTTTTTCTATTGTGTCAATTTCATTTAAGTACGTTTTCTTATGACTTCTACAGGCATTTTGTTTCCATTTGATCAGTAATTCTAGTTATATAAATACTGGTGAGTTTTCTCTTTTGTCTCACCCTTTTTATCTGGTCTAATAAACCACACATATATAATATTTTCATGTTATATATATATTACATACTTAACGATTACACTACATACGAAGTGCTAACTTTATCTGAAACCACTTAGGCTATACCTGGCTCATCACTGGTCCTGGTCGTCGTCTTCTCCGCCATCCCCAACGACAGTTCTGCTGGCCGACGGAGCCCCGATCTACCGCAGGCGGCGTCTAGAACAATACCGAATTGATCCGCCAGTTCTGCGGCCGAAGAACAATGCTATCACTGCAGCTAGGCTGCTGATTAAATTTACAAATGGGTATTTTTCGAGTGCTCTTGAATTTATCTGCATGCTGTTGGAAAAATCATGTTCTCTACACAACGTCATATCGCTTATTTTAACGTACTGTTGTGGCGTAGTTCAAGTGTAACAATAGTTTTGAAAGTAATTCAATAACAAAAGTATTTAATAAGATAATGTATATACCGTAGATTAAAAAAAAAAAAAAAAACAGAAAAATGTTAATTTTACAAAATAAGTGTTGTGTACATATCGTGTTAGAAGTGAGTGTTATATTTTAGTGAACGCATAGTACTGAGAACATTATATGACTGGCTATGCCAAATCGTTATAAGTTATCTTCTAGGCTCTCATTTTATAGGTATTTTTTTAGGTTTGTTATATCTACTGTGTGACTACAGTACGCTTACACATGCGTACGTTCAGCAGAATCCGTTTTAATAAACTTTTAAATAGAATGCTGGCCAACCTCACCGATAATTCCTTAATAACATACTTGGCAATTACTATTTCAAGTAAATTTTGTACTTACGGATATTAGAATTTCTAGGAACCAACAGAAAATTAACACACAATTAACTGTTTCATTCAGTCAACAAGATCCTCTCACTAAGAAAATATTTCATTAATTTAAAGCTTGAAAAATTGTTTGGCAATTTACAAACGTAGAGATGGTACCAAATAATTTTCCTTCGTGGTTTCGTTATGGGCATGGCGGTGTATTTTTTTTTTTTTCATATGATATTTAACGCCTTCTGCAGTTAGTGCCCGTAACCAACAAATGAAATTTTGACTTCATTGAAACGTACTCAAACGCAACAAAGTACTTGAGTCCATATTTATTCCTGAGTGAAATTTTTTCTTACAAACATTGCAGATCATTATAAAAGAACGGATGATAATTGTATAATATCTAAAAGTAAGTACATTTTTAAACACCTTGTCGCGAGTTATAAGCTATTCCCAACAGGGGTTTAAGAATTATTAACAGGCACAAACTTAAGGAGTGAACCCAGAAAGAGCGTTCGTTAAACTTTCTGGAAGCTTAACTGGGATGGTAGTGAGCCAAGGTCATGACCGACTCCTCTACCAACTCCCGTCATTGTACTAAGTTGTGTGTCACAATCTCTACCTCGCTGTCGTGAGACGTAAAGACAATGAGTAAAGGATAACGCCCACTTAATTTTCCTAATCTTCTCAATCTTAATATTATATCTTTGGCAATTAGCCGTTCTTGTACAGAAACATTACAATGTTATTTTTATCAACCAGCCATCCAGGACACAGATAACATTTAACATAGTTGCATAAATCTTAAAACGGTGAATTGGGAAACAATTAACAGTATGTACCAGAGAAGTAACTCGAGATCATTTAACATGGAAGAGACACAGCTGGAAAAATTCCACTCACCTCTTTAATAATAACGTATTTAAACTAACCGAAAGAGTGCCGAAAATTGTAAACTTCAATCGTGTACCTCAAACTTTCAATATGGATTATAGAATGTGTTGCACATTGGTGCTCCTTAGCAAGTCGCTCTAATAATCGTGTCTCAAGAGATAAACGGAAGACAACAAGTTGATTCGTGGCTTTTTGGCGTAACTGCAGGAGCTGATTAACCACACTAGTGGGAGTAATACGTGTAATATTAACGTGAAATGATTTTCAGAACCGGAACGTATTATGTTATGATTATCTGTATTAGCTGTAGGATCGAACCAATGTACAGCACACGTTCACCTAACATAACAATGGCAATAACACACTTCACACTGAGAATACTGCCGGCGGCAACAAAGATAGGGCGCAGACAACTTTGGTGGGAAACGCGCACAGTTCAGCGATATACATACTACCGGAGGTTGGTGTTTGATCATCTCCTGTAAACATCACAACAATGATCGTTAATCCCATTACTTGTACGAGAAGTAAACAGAGTATCGTGCGTTTGACCTCTACTGCCTCTAATGTTCCTTTCTCTCTGTCCTCTTCTTATTCCTTATATTTCGTTCTTTCGTATTAGAGTTTTCAGCTTCTGCAGTTGGCCAATTTATTGATAGTAACCTTGAAGAAAACTCGCCAGCCGCAATTAAAATACTGACTGATATAATTTAAAAGTTTTTTGTATGTATGTTCTATACGCAACTGTGCGTATGGTTCAGGTTGCACAGAAAAAACTGTTTAGGTACGGACAGGCAATTTACAGAAAAAGAGCACTGTTGACGTCATGTTTTTTTATTCCTTTCCGCAAGTTTGTATCTTTCCACCATTTGTACATACTGACATATAGAAGTGCAGGAGAGAAACATAAATCGGAGCTTTCACCGTACTGAAATATGTCTAATTCCTTGATTAAACAGTTTTCATTAAATATTTATTATATACAAGATGGTCTTCAGAAGTGCTTACTTTGCCATGAGTAACCTATACCAATAACAATATACATGATTCAGTGTAAATAATTGAACACACGTTGTTGCATTACTATTTCGTCCCGAAAACCCAATCTTGAACACACCATACTGATTTCTTAGAATTTTTACTTTGTCTGCCTAATGTCAAGAACAGATGCAGACCGTGACATTTGTGAGTTGTTCTGATTATTTAGGTATATTTTCAGTCAGTTTTCCTTATTTAAGTTTCTTTGGTGTGTATTTGACATAATTCTATCATAACATTTTAAAATCGATTTTGCTAAATTAACCAAATAATAATACGTTCAATCGTATTTTCTAAGAAATTTTGTAGAGTCAACTGACATGGCCTGGCAATTTATTTGTATTTTTTTCGTTGATTCAACACTAACTGTTTATTCATTATGTTTCATACGAACGTACAAACGTATAATTGTTTTTAAAGGTTCTTATATTGGCGTGAACGATTTTGAATAAATACGTGGACAATACGCGATTCCAGCACTATGGCGTGCACAGCAAACCAAATTAGACAAAAAATAAATCAAGTGTAGCTGTATTCAAAACACAGACACACATATACAATAAAATGTGTGTGTATGTTTTTGTTTTTTAATTCCGTGCCATTTCACATTAATATTTGATATTTTTAGTCCTTTAAAATTTGATGAAATATTATATATGTTTAACGTTGGAGCCATTCATAATTTTCAGAAAAAATCTTTGAATACGTTAAGTTCCTTAAAAATGTGTTATAGCTGTAGCTTAACACTTACTGTAAAATACTTGAATTTTGTCAAAAAAATTCTCAGTTTATGTTACGATTACCTATTAAGGTCGAAATTTTTTTGGTTTAGAAAAAACATTTTGGCACTTTAAATCTGCAGGCTTTGTTTGCTGCAAATTGCTTTTTTCCTTCAAAAATTTTACTCAGTCAATTAAATTATTTATTTTGCTTCAATAAATCAAGTACACGATATAAAATAAAGCCCAGATGTTTCTTAAATATCAGTAAACTATCAAAAATGCTTACCTTGCATTGTATCATAGAGATTTTTTGCTTAATAAATAAGAGCTGTCTCTCAGAAATAGTGATTTCAGTTTATTATAAAATAAAAATGAAACAACACGATATCTTTCGGAGTCATTTGAATGAAAGTTGTAAAATCCTAACTTGTGTAACAATTTAAAACTAAAACACTAAGCCATGCATTACAGTTTTAAGGCAAAATAAAAAGGACTTCTTGAACATTATAAATATCTTGCCTGAGGGCAGAGTAACATGCCACTAGGAACGTAGGTTCCGGGCAAGTTTAAAAGGTTTTTATGCTTTTCAAAAAAATATATACAGATTAAGTTACGTTAAATTTAATATTGTCACTTTGTATTACGCTGCCGAGGATGACGTAAAACTTTAAATATTCATTTGAAAATTCAAAATTTTTTATTGAATACAAAAATATTTTATTTTTATTTTAATGTATGTCAAATCATAGCCTACAACATTGTAATACACTGTGAATATTTTCGGTATGGTATGTCATTGGGTTTTAGTGGCGTACATAAAACCGTAAAGTGCAAATTTTGACGTTAACGACTCATTACGCAAAAACTATGAGAGATGCACAAATTGCCTAAGAGGAATATATAATCACATTTTATTTCTAAAATAAGAAAAAAAGATCTGGTACAAATAAAATAATAATAAAAGATGTTGAAAACGGAGGTGAACCACGCCTTTAACACGAAGAGTTGTACGGAACCTGTGGAGTGTAATTATCACCTTATTATTAATATTAATATTTGCACTATTTTAATACAAACAGAACTTAACATTGTTTTATCATAGCAAGTAAAAACCTTAAGGAAGAAATTAATTTATTTTCCATTTTTATTACATGTGTCACACGTAACACCGAATCACGACTAACATAAAAAAGGCTCAGTAAATGGGACACATTAATGCGATTTCTTTCTCTTCAGTATTCATTTAAAAACTCGTGCTCTATATCCACTTTTGGATTTGTGAGAAACCGACAAACCACACTTTTACAGTAATAATTCCTTGTGTCTCAAAAATGTGGTCAAAAGGTGAGACGTCATCCCAAAACTGCAGATTATGTCCTCTTTTTGTGTTGGTGACTACTTAATAAATTTTAAAATGAATTTTTGGTAAAGTTGGTTACATAACAGACAATATGAAATGTAATTTACTTACCTCAGTACCTAGCATTTAAGTGATCAGACTGGTTTGAGTAAATCTGCAAACGTTTTGCTTTGCTGATGTAGCGTCGTGACCATAGTATTGAAAACGCATAAGGTCTATGCCAAAAATATGGAAAGTTAATTTATATATATATATATATATATATATATATATATATATATATATATATATGTGTGTGTGTGTGTGTGTGTGTGTGTGTGTGTGTGTATAATGCTATGCCAGTTATTCAGCGTCTTGGATATGTCTTACGAAGTTGTGATTGTCATTGGTTGCTATTTTTTGGTTGTTTTAGTAAACGTAAAAACAGCTTGTGAGTTATTTCATAATATTGGCTAACATCTGTGATATTATTCTCTAAACAATACATAAAACGCAATCGGCATGCTACACCTTATATCAGAAAAGTGTTCCTTACTTAATCTTTTAGATGACTGCCGCAGAAAATCAAGTCCAGTGACATTTTGACTTTGTAGAGGACGTTTTAGAAGACACTAAAAGTAGGTATTTTTATTTAATTCTAATGTTTAGCAGGCAATTATTTAAAAAACTGCTACAGCTAATTTTTAATTTATTTGTATTCTAAGATATATAGAAGCTTTGAAATGAATTTGAACTTCCTGTAGATACGTCAATTTACTGATATAGCCTAATCACGTGTTAAAACATATTCTTACGTAGTTAAAAAATTTTGCTCTGAAGAACAGTGGTATTTTCATGACGATAAATGTAAATTAATTCTTAAAATATTAAGTTTGGCATTTACATTGAGTTTTAAATTAATATATAGTTGAGATACACATACAGTAATATTTTCCTTGGTAAAATACTATATTACATTGCTTGTATAGTACGTCTACTTAAAAAAAGTAAATTAGTTTTTAGTAAGGCACAAATAAAACCATTACCAAAGTTTTATCTGCGAAAATATTTGCATTATTGTAAATCTTCATTGAATTCTTTGTTTGTGGTAAAATGCACACCTTTTTTTTTTTTTTTTTCAGATCTACCTATCAACCCCGATGTAACAAAAAATGGCAATCAGTTACTGTAACTAATATATTTATATAACTGTACCGTGAGAGCTAGACTTTGATTTACGGTTCAAATTAATGTGTGTTACAAAAATATGTCTAGTGAATTTCATAATTATGATCAATTTTTGCAATTGATTTATTATAATAGGTACAAGTGAAACAAACAGAAATTTAAGTATTCGAATAAAACGAAATAATTAGTCTTATACAAGATACAAAAAATACAGTTTTATAAGTACTTTTCAGTCGTCACGCCAAAGGACGGGTTAAACACTAGCAGACGAATAGGTGGTCGGATAGGCACGGGACTGTACTCATTCCTTCTTTTATTCCACTTTTCCCTCTTTACCTTTTTTAATCTTTCTCGCTCCCTCAGACCCTATGTCCTGTTTGCTAGTTAGTTTATTGTAATTGAGTTATTAGTATGGCATATTTGTTAAATACTATTCTTGTCTTATGTGGTTTTCAAATGTCGCAGTAGTTTGTTATATTCATTTTGATTATAAGCATGAATGCTTTTAAAGACATGTTAACGAATTCCACGAAAGGTGAAATACTATTCTTTGACTAGCCCGTTGTCACATCGCAAATTCGCAAGGGAAGGAGAGGAAGGTGACTCCTAGGTCTTCGGTGAACATGTGTTACCCTATTAGACTAAGTCAATAAGAATCCTGCTATTGAATCATTTGATGCCTATTATTGGTCTGCGGGCAGCTACGTTGAGTCTGACAAATACCATCCAATCATACATGTTGCAAGAAACCACAGTGTTTTCAAGGGTATGTTGGGACAAAACATTTTCGCGATACCATTATTAGAGATAATAGTTTATCGCGGGAAAATTTGACTGTTTGCTGGGTTTTAACACATGCTCAGTTTACTAGAAGAGGGCTGGCTTTACCTTGTGCTTCTAGCTGTTACCCTATTTGACTAAGCCAGTAAGAATCCCGATATTGTAATATTAGATTACTGTTATTGGTCCACAGACATCTACGTTGGGTCAGAAGTATATCACCGAATTATATCTGTTGCAAAAAACTATAGCGTTTTCCAGGATATGCTGGCACGAAACGTTTTCGCGATATACGATAATATCTAACCATCGTACGTATAGTCATAGAGTTGTAGTCATGTCTATTGAAACTTCTATTTAGGTCACTTAATACAGTTACAGTACAAACAGAATAATTTTAGTGCACTACCTATGTTAACTTCTTGGCGCGAGCTAACATAGTGATTGGCAAGTTATGTTTACAGATGATTGTAAATCGCGAGAATTTTTTCTGCCAGCGTATTCTCCAAATCAGTGTAGCATCACCCGCACTGATGATTGGAAGACGGTATGTGGCGTAATTTAGCTGTTAATAGACGAATTTCAGATGTTCATTCGTGGCGCAACAGTGTTAGCGCTGACCCAGTCAAATAAGACGTACATGTGGTGAAAGATAAGCGTCGGATACTAATACACGACACTGAAGCCTATCAAGTAGTCAAGTTCTCCCAGTGATTAATCACAATCAATAGTTATGTTACCTTCGGTGGTGCTTAAAACAGTACATTTTTAAATATCTCTTTCGGACGAAAACATTATCTGCAATGAGGAGAGGGCAATTCTACTACAAAGCAATACATTTAAAAAGTAAATTTTAAGCAGGTGTTTTAAACCGTTATGTTGGGAATTTCTTACTTGCTCAGGGTATTATACGCAAGGCCTAAAATTCCTATCACAATGTGGATCGAATCGAGATGAATGAAAACGCCAATGGTGGCATTCATGTAGGATCGAGAGGAACTGAGCCTCTCGGAGTTTAATTTAACATGTAAATACCTAGCCTTGCTCTCGCAGAATAGCAGACAAACATAAAAACGTTTTCCCTGCTTTTATTTCGTGAAATACCGACTGGCAACCGCGTCGTTCTTTTATCACGGCGCGATACGAATTCACATATAAAATCAAATCTGGAGAAGGAATTCTTTGCATATATTTTACACGTGCCGTACTCAAAATCACGACCACAATTATTGTCAACAGAAACAATTCCGTTGGTTTAATGTGATTACGTAAGAACCCGTTTTCTGCATATATGTGTAAGTTTTACATAAAAATTTGAAAATTAGAAACAAGGAATTTATAAAAGCACTTCTCTATTAAATTAAACATTTAATGAACAGTACATAAATTAGATAATTTATGCATAACTTTGTTTTAATTTTGCGCCATTTTATTATGTTAGGTCAAAATAGCATGTTTCGCACACACATACATTATTGCATATATTTTTTAAAATCAAAACTTAGGGTAGTTCCATCTCTTCAAATGTGATTGAGGGATGCTAAATGTACATATCCTTCACGTTTTTATTTCTTTAAGTTAAATTATTTGGTAAGCAGGAATTAATTTCTGTCAATAAAGTGGTTTCCCAAGTATCACAACAATTTATAACATTTACTCAAACTTTGGAAGTGTCTACGGCTCTACCAATTTGACATGATCATTGGTTTCGTTCGTCAAACCTTTCTTTTTCAACTTTAGGAAATCCTGTTACAGTTTGTTGCCGTGGTTTGGATACACGCTATATATATATATATATATATATATATATATATATATATATATTTATATATATATATATATATATATATATATATATAATTATCGGTAGTACACATTTATAAACTCAATCCATGATTAGGAGATGAAATGTTGAATCATTTTTTAAAATACTTTGCGGTGCTTGTTGCATACTGAAATACAATTCTGGTATTCTGGTACAGCTTATGCAAATTTTACTACATAGTAATTTCAGATGAAATAATTACGCATTAAAGTAGAAATTTAAAAATAATCAATTGCTTTAAAAAGGGTTATAATTAATTTAATTTAATTTTGGTCACACTTTAAGTATTCGTCAAGCCTTTCACATGCCGATTAGTGGTATTGTAAGTTAAAATGTTGTTACTGTTGTAAATTTTCTGGCAGTCGATAGTCTACATTTTTTTATGCAATCACCTGCCATTGAACATCTCTTAGGTATCTGACATCCACATTGTTTCATAACCTAAGCTACAGTTCTTGCTTTACGACTATTGCTAAGGACATTAACAGTGAAATAGTTCAGTACTGTTCAGCACTAATCTGTACACTGAAAGTTATAAATTCCTAATATATCACTGCTTTACAGCGAGTGGCTTTAAGCAGAACATGATTTAGATCTCAGCTTAATAGTTGTACTTTTTTGCAAAGTAGCAAGCCTGTGTGTTTAGTGCTTATGAAATAAAATTAATTTTAGTTACGTACATACAAAACTTGTTATTGTGTATTCGAAAATTTTAAAATTCATTATTTATGTACTAATAATGTATCTATTTATAGTTAATTGGGCAAAATATAAGAAATGTATAAGAATGGGTGATACATAATAAGCCTTGGAAACTATAATAATGTTTGAAGGAATCATCGACAGACCACAACTGAAAAGAACGATCAATACTTTTTTTTTGTGAAAACTACTCTATAAAACAGTAAATTATTAGTTTACCTTTCATGGGATTGTAAATAAATTATTATTGAACGATTTTTCTTCAAGAGAAAAGAGCTTTATATTCGAAACACATATAAAATTCTTAACAATTTTCTAACAAATGAAATTCGTTACATGCGATCAAAATTTTGTTCAATCATTCCAAAGTAACAGTATTATAATAATTTTGTGCAGTAAAATGATTAATTTTCGGAGTAGCCTATTAATGTTTTGTTACTTATATACATTTAGTAAGAAACATATCACGATTAATCTGCACCTACACTGCAATTAGTCGAAATCAAATAACGTGTTTACATCTTAGTTTCAGTGTCCACAGTGCTTTTAGAAACCATTGCCACGTGGTCGCACACGCCCTAGTAAAATCCAACGAATAAGTTTAGAAACCAAAACATTGGCCCCATCACATAAGACGTCTTGAACATGCTTCCGGCATATCCGGCAGCATTAATAGATCAAGTTTAAAACATAAAATGTTTGCAAGTTTATAAACCTAAGGTCCGTTCTCTAATGGAATGGACGCGGAAGAGTAAGACGCAAATGAAACGAGCACACGTAGTGAAAAGTTTTATATTCTACAAGGCATGAAAACGCGTGCAGAAACTTACGAGCTTGGAACCTATGAAACTAAGATTTATTTATCACGTAACTTACTGAAGTTAGTGAAAAATTAATTTCACATTTATTAACTGTTCCGCACGCTAATAGTATAGCCAGATCACGTTAGTGTTTTCTATGTAAATAGAATTGCTAACAGCCACGTCATTTTTCACTTTTAAAAATTCAGTTAGTATTTAAAAGAGTCGCAATATTTTTTCCGTAGTTTTAATTTTTAAAACGGTACTTTTTTGTAAAAGTGTTCCGTAGTAGTTGGTCACAAATATATGCAAATTAAAGAGTTATGACAAAAACCTATCGTGTAAAAATTTTGTAAACAAAAATGGTGACGAAAGGTGGAATTCTCGTTTGTTATTGGCTACGAGGAAGAACGGATACGTTAGATTTCGGAGTTGATCAGCTCTGTTGCGTTTTAGCATGCGTATCCGTGTTCGTTCGTCCCATTGTATTAGAACACACTCGAAGCGATATACGTTTCCGCGTCCGTGATACGTATCTGCTTCCTTGTCACAGCAGAACGCGCTAAGCCGAAACAAATCAATAAACTTGTTTACCTCCAAAAGCTTGAATCATGAAATTTACCCTATTATATTAGTCGTAGCCTACTTCATAAGTTTTGTGCTGAAAAGTTCTGAACTCTTCATATATTTATTAATTCTTTATAGACTTACACTATTTTTTGTGACTTCCAAACAAAAATGACACAGTTCTCAGATGCCTGGATTACAGCACCGTGTGAAGATATTTTTTATACACTTGAAGCAAGCATTAAAAAAAATCTTAAGTTTGGTCAAAGTTACCAAAATTTAAATAAAAATCTGCGTAAGCACTGTTTGTTTTAAATGCTGTAATCACGGTTAGCTACTTCACGAAATATAAAGACCGTTGCGGCAACATGCTAATCGTTCGTAATTGTTATAACAGTAAACACGAAAATGGCACATTTTTTCCACCTACTTTTCGCATATGCAGTGATAAGCCGATAATAGTAAATGCCTAGGCAATAGTAAGTCTTTAAAAATTAGAATTAATAATATGTGTCTGCCACGTCCAACTCTGTGAATCACATAACAAATACATAACCAATTGTAAAATTATAGCCACGAATCAGCGTTACTAATTATGGTAGGAAGGAAAATATACACACATGCAAATAACGCAAGTAAGACATGAATTCTGTCAATTTTTATTTTAATTACAATATATTACAATCATCCACAGCTACATGTACATTCCATATAAAATTTACACTTTCATTTGCTGAATATTTCAAATATTTGTGTGCGTGTGGCAGGTGTTTTGACACTCATTTCACAATGAAAAGTACTTTTCTGTAGTTGAAATCTTAACTTTATAGTATATTTTTATACACAGCTACATACAACGTCCATTGGGAATACATGTTTTTTACACAAACATATTTCAAGCTAATGCGTGACTTTTACAAATTTATACAACAATTACAATGTAAGAATCTTCCTCACATGATGACGGTGTCAACTACAATGGGTATATTCCAAAACCATGCAATATAAAAGATCTGCATCAAAACACTGAGCACTCACTAATATTTGCATACACAGAATATGTTGCAATATAACATTGTGACTGTGATGCTTACTAAGTTGGCGTATTCAAAAAATCAGTGGCGTCGGAAATGTTATGACACCTATTATCGATTCCGTAAGTTTACACTGATATTTATCAATATGAGATAAATGGACGATATCAGACTATTTGATAGATAATTTTGCTTATTGCAGTAATCACTAGACGTAAGCTGTGACATGTGACCAATGTTGTACGAGTTAGCAAGCGAGACGAAGGCCGCGGCCAAACTGGAAACAGAACTACTTCACTTAAACATGTTCAGTTTTAAGGAACGGTTACACGAGCTATGAACTAGTTCAGATCGCAGTCTCTTCTCGTACAAAGTAAACTGGTTTCGTATATAGTTTTGAACGACATATCTTTTATGCTTCTCTCCTATTGACTGCTTGGAGTAACGATTTGTGTATAAAATATTACTGCTTTTTGGTCCGACATTTCACGCTCGTTACATTAAATTAACTTGGATGTGTAAAATAATTATTTCCACTTTACGCACACAGCAGCGTTTCAGTTAGATGCAATATGATAGTTGAAAAGTACTGAATGTTGAGTGTACTTGTGATAATAATTAAATATGGTACATTTCAGGTTCCAAGTTTGTTAAGGTTAGAATGTTCATCGAGTTTATTCTGTCTAGTCGTGTAACCTTTTAAACATGTTTAGCTTTAATACGATCAAACATGGCTGAGGAATGTATTTAACTGAACAAGTTTAAGACCTCTAGTATGGGCGTTATTATAGTTTACAAGTGGTCTCACATAAATTCACTAACACAAACCTTTTAAATAAGACATACCAGCATAAAGTTGCGTCATTCCTGAGCCAGATTTATTATTTTCAGTTATTAAAATACCTTATTTGCGAAATAATTGTAGTGCCGGCTACTCTATATACGGTAGTATATTTAGAAAATGTATAATCAACAATCTATATCGTCATACACGATTGAGTAAACTATAATATGCATTTTTAATCAAGAAAATAAATATTGATGTGCTTCGTAATTATGTATAGCAAAATTTGCTGTGTTCAATGCATACTTGCCACACCAACATACGTGTGTTGGTACACTATGTTTTTCTGTCCCAGCATCTTTTTTACTGTGTATGTTTTAAAAATCTGCCATTGTCCTTACAAATAAATCCAGACATTCTGAAGAAAACCCAGTCGTCTTATAATAAATAACACTTAAAACACTTTCAGTTCATTACATAAACATTGTAGTTATAGTTGAATATTTTTACAGGATTTGCATGAAAGAGGATAATTTTCAGTACGCGCTAATAACATATATTATACACAAATAGCGACATATATTAATATATAACTGCCAGTTGAGTAATACGAACACACATTTAAATTCATTTTTCATTTAACTGCTACGTGTGTAAGGACAGTGGAAATAATTTATTCCAGTAGGCCTACAATTAATTGACAATAATTGTGTCGTACATAAGATTGTTTGAAGAAACAACATCCACACATCAAAACACAGCAGTCAAGAGACAGAATGCAGTGGAAAATGCATATTTGTTGACAATCACTTTAAATATAAAGTACAATGGCAAACAAATTTCAACATAAAATTCAGTTTGTTTCAGATTACTGTAGGCGGTGTTAAAATAATACGTTAAAGGATTAAACTCCAAAAAATACACGTGGACCTGTACTTGATTTTATTTGTAGGTATCTACCAGATTGCAATGATTAACTTTATCTGTACTATGGTCTACACTTATGCATACTACACGCTACTGTTTATGAACAGTTTTAGGGTGATGGAGAGGGATCTTGACTTCTCAAGCAGTTCTTATTATAAATGTTGTAGGCTACTAATTTTAAGTAACGACAGTTTGTAACATCAAGAAGCGTTTAATTTCCTTTCTCAATATTATTGTACGTAACTGTCATAAAATGTGATTTTATTAACATTAATTTAGTAGCCATGGGTATTATTGAGTTTACAGAAAAATTCATACATATTTGAACTGCAGATTCAAGGCTGCCTTATCCCATTCTCTTTAACTTCTTTCATAAAAATAATTTTATTTTTAAGAGAATGGTACATCAGATTTAGCCCAGTCACTTTAGATAATATTTTAAACAGAACCTTACATCAAGTTGTAAATTGGCAGAGTGGTTTAACTTTACGTCTTGAACCACATATTAGAAGTCCCCAACTCTCCCCTGTCTGCTTCCTAGAATTCCAGGGGGCCAAACATCTGGAACGCTTTATATGTACGAGTTACCACTGGAACGGCCGTTATTCATAAACGGCTAAAGCAACAAGGATTAAAAAGGTCTCGTATTCAAGATAAAAGTGTGGACTTTATTTCAGATTTAACAACTTCGTAATTTCATATCAACTAGTGGCGTACGAAGCTACTAAAACTCAAAAAATTAAAAGAAATTGACCACTTTAGTTGGTTTTTACCCTAGATGCATAAGTACCCCCGATATCGCAAAACACCTTAAATAAAACTTTTTAAGCATGCTTTTAGCTTTCCATTGATACCTTTGTAGTGAATGTGTGACAATTGGCCATGGAGATGTTTTTGTTCAAGTGACGCGCTGCTTAGTTTCATCTTCCGATACGTGCTATTCCTTCCTCGTCTTGTTTCCTACATTTCTTCTTATAAACTTAAATACCTCGCACTTGTTTACTTGGGCAATGCTTTTTTTTCATGTTATTGT
This sequence comes from Medauroidea extradentata, assembly GCA_003012365.1. Taxonomy (NCBI): domain Eukaryota; kingdom Metazoa; phylum Arthropoda; class Insecta; order Phasmatodea; family Phasmatidae; genus Medauroidea; species Medauroidea extradentata. The sequence goes on along the minus strand of PNEQ01011879.1, from coordinate 33,047 downwards.
TAAATTTCTTACTGTAATAAAGAAAGTGACTGGATTTATTTGCTTGGACATACTCCATTGCGAAATAAATGACTGTCAAAAGAAAACTAAAAATCTTACAAAGATCATATCAACGCCCGGTATGGACCCGCTATGCATATTTTTCTGAGGAAACTGGAAAAGAAAATGGTGGCCCTATCACGATGTTTCAAATTTTTAGTTTTCTTTTGACAGTCATTTATTTCGCAATGGAGTATGTCCAAGCGAATAAATCCAGTCATGCACTCTCATTGCACAGTTCTTTCAAAGATCAGTAAAGAAAGTGTTTTTAAAAAATCATGTCAGCTATTATTAAGGTTTACTGTTTAACATTCGATGTAAATGCTATGGAATATGTGCGCTATATCCATACGTCATGTAATTAATATATATTTATAGTATGCAAAATCACCTCACCAAAAATATCCTAACAATACTGCACACACAAATTCAGGTTACTTACAGTTGAACAATTAACACATTTTTTGATATTTACTACTCGTGGTTACCTACATATGCATTGATGGGTATCTGTCATTGTTAGACCAAAATTACCAGTATATATATTTTCGTTAAACACTTTAGTAATATTTTGAATCTTCTGTTGAAATATTTTGTAATTGAACAATTTTTTGTGTTTTTATTCCCTGTTGTTGAAAAGTTTTCACACGGAAAATTTTAGCACTGTGATGTAAAGTTTATTATTAATTTAATAAATAGGAGCTGAAACACAGTAACTGCTGTCTTGTGGATAATGTCTCTATTTAACTACTGGCTTACCTATCAGAAAACCAACCAATATGTTTCCGTTTCTCACAGACGATGTATTTGATTTAAGAAAATGTTTACAAATGAAATGGTTTTATATTAAAATATCTTGAATTATCGACGGAAGCTTAAAGGTTATGAGAAATGAAACTAGAAGCAACTAAAAAAAAAGAAAGAAAGGGCAGTAACTCGGTACATCAGAGTGGCAACCCGTCCTCTCCTGGGTTCCGAGCTAAGCAGAATGACGTTCGAAAGGCTCCCCAAACTAGTTCACTGGTTTTCATATTAGCACATTTAGTACCTCGCAGGCATTCAACGTTTGTCCCGACCAGCTGCCAAATAGAGTGGCTTCATTGTGGAATAATTTTATGCATGACTTATAGGTTGCATGATTAGGGCTTATTAACGTACTGTTGAATTTTTACTAAGAGCCTCGTTGACTATTTCTGTGCGTAATTCGTATCAGGAAAAAAATTTACCTTGCCGAAGTTTTCCGCCGCTCAGAAAACGACCAGAAATTAATAGTTTCTGAAGGGGAAGAACACTGGTGGCATCGCTAGTCTCGTCCTTCCTTCCTTCTCTGGGATTTCGGATGAAGGCTGAATCCACGTTCCTTGATCCAAAAGTTGACGGCAGGCATGTCCTTTTCCTCTCGATGTCGAAAAACGTTCTCTCTTTTTGCAAAAAATTATTTAAGTCCATCATTCCAAAACGGCTACCAACTGTCGTTCTTCTACGAGCAAGGCCACAGCTCTGGCAACAAACTTCTGGTCAACCAATACTTATCGGTTTCCAGGATCGGATCAGGCTGCTGTCTTCAGATCAGTTAAAATACATAAAATATGCAAGCTCCATAGAACGAGAAAAAACAAAGAAGATACATAGAAATAAACATTAGGTAAGTGAACTTTAACTGGCGCGAAATATCTGTGACCATGAATGAATGAAATGTTTGCAATATTATTTTGTAATATTATTATGCACTTTTGACCATAGACATTTAAATATTTTATCTGTAACATGTGCATTTTGTTATGTCACAGCGCGTAACAACACTGTTGGCTACAGTGCGCTCTCCTCCCACTAATGCTCAATCGCTTGTTGTCAAGTTGTCTGTTCATACATCAGTGGTGTGTGGTGTTCTCGTTTCGCGTTGTACAGTAAGAAGCTTTTGGGTTATTCGTGACTTAATGTGAATAAAAGCCTGGTTGTACACCATCATGGAATTAATACATGAAAATGGCACAAGATATTAACCATAAAAGTCAGATTTCACATGTAGATGCACTACCTTTCATTAATCTGGATCCCAGCAATCTGAGTACGTTGTACACAGCTATGCTGTATGCTGTGGAAATGTGTCAGCAATTTGGTCAAGGCATATATTTAATCACATTTGACCAACCATTGTAGCCTACATAAAAACAGTTGAGATGGTCGTACCTGCAGAGAAAGGAAGACCTCTGAAAAAAAAAGGTCAGATTAGGAGGGTTTAATCTTTTAATGCTCTTCATGGGAGCTATAGGACATATTATGAAAGGTAGTGGACTTGCAGCTATGCAGTGAAGTCTATGCTAAGGCATGAGTAATTCATATGCAGACTGGGCACTCGTACCCACGAGCTCTCAGAGCAAACTCTCTTACTCAAGAAGCCTTAATTCAGATTCTTGCTTTTCGATTATAGGATCATTGCCCAGCTGAAGTACAAGAGGTACAAAATTTGCAAATGAATTTTCTTAATAACGCAATCTCTTGCGATGATGTACATAAATGTAAACTCCTTGTAGCAATGTCCACTGCCATGGAAGATGCCTGTAATGAACTTTCTGCCAAAAGTCGCACATCAGCACTTTGAGTAGAGTACATTAGGCAGGTTTGCTTGATTCGCCGCTTTATAAGAGAGGAAAGTACTGGGGATACGGAACTACACCTTAATAGCGTGAAAAACATATTACCTCACCTACATGCTGCAGATCATACAAACTATGACAAAAGTGCATATTTGTACGTTCAGGAGATACAAGACCTGAAGTCCAAAATCCCAGTATAAAATACGAAAATTTCGTTGTTAGAGGCTACTTTACAATCAGAAGAAGCGACGTGTTTTGAAATGGTACTTGGAGTGATATGGATGTAGAGCAGCAACTTATGCGAGAAATCAAAACATGTGTCGGTCTTACAAGAGGTCGAGGTATAATTGACAGTATACTTACTCAGTGGGTTAATTCACTTACTGGAACACTGCGAATGGGTGAAGGCATTGAAACATTCTGTGGAGTTTCTTCATCATCAGAGCAACATATAGAGGTCCGAGAATCGCGGCAGCGACGTGATAAAACAGATGTTCAGAATTTTGTAGCATGGTTTAACAATCACAGTCCATTTGACATAGACACTGGAAATATTATATCTGTCTCAACTGGGGTCGTCGCTAATGCTTCGGTGAACTGTGCTTCTGTGCAAACTGTTGGGGAGGCGTGCATCAAGAAAATGATTTGGAAGGATTTTGGAAACATAAAATTGAAGAGATCTGTCAAAATAAAACTGATTTCGTATACAGGATCCTGTATTAAGTTGCGTGAAGATTATGTTTCTGTGGACACGAATCAACTGTTTATGAGGATTTAATGCATAATGGAAACACCAGAATATCTAAGCACATACTTGAAGTATGAACTTGTCCCGTACCCTCCAGCACTATTTCAAAATACTGAATTGAGAAAAACTGCCAAGTCATCCATTTGTGATCTCTCTTTGAGTCAAGCACCCCTGGTGACGAGTACATCAAACAAATATTGTCCATCGGAAATGAAATTATAGTGGATGGAGGCATGCTGCTAAAAAAAAAGTTGTATGGCCTCGTCTAGCTACATACGAATAAGTTTTTCAATTGTATGTGAGGTATGTGAGGAAGTTTTTCAATTGTATGTGAGGTATGTGAGTGATCACTACACCACCTCATCAACTAATATTTGATGGCTACGAAGTTCCTCGTACGAAAGAGCAAGAACAAATCCGACGAGCTGCTAAATGCAGCTGTGTAATTTTCATAGTTGAAGGAGCAAGATTCGTTGCATTCAGTTAAGCAGATTTTCTGTCAAACAGCATCAACAAAGCGAAGCTGATACAGGAATTGAAAATTCGTCTAGAGGACAAAGGAGTGGGCATGATAAATGCAAAATGTGATGCAAGTGTCTAAATAGTAGATACTGCTCTAGGAAAAGCAAAGTCGGAATATAAAGTGACAGTTATATCTTCAGATAGTGACATTTTGGTTTTGCTCATTGCTAGAACCCCAAATGAAGCAAAGGTTGCGCTTCTCATGCCAAGTTTCGGATCACATGCAACGTAATTATACAATATTTCCGCAAATCAGAAAAAGATAGGTGGTATTATGAGCCATGTACTTTTTGTACATGTGCTGTATGTGATGCAACATCAGCCATTTCAAAAAAGGAAATAAGAAGGCTTGGAGTATCCCTGCTGAAAATGCTGAATTAAAGAAATCTGTGTCTATTTTTAACACAGCTGATACAGAGAGGCACAAAATTATATGAGCAAGAGAAAAGTTTATAATTGAACTTTACAATGGTCAAGACGGCACATCACTTAATGAATTGAGGGTCTACATGTACAGCAGAGTTATCGCTAATACGGCAATATCAACTACATTCAATTGAGCAAACATCCCTCCAACTTTTTCTGCAGCTTGTGAGCATTCTCTCCGGGTTTATTGTCAAACGCAAGAATGGCTGGTAAATCATCTGGATGCTTCCAATTGGGGACGGAAGATACTCAATTATATACTTGTTCCTCGCATCTCTATGCAACCACTTAACATTATATCCTGCAACTGCAAGGGAGGCTGTAACTCAAGAATTAGGTGTGAGTGTAGAATAGCAGGACTGCAGTGTTCCAGTATGTGTGGACGATGCCGAGGAATGTGTCATAATATCTTCGTTCGTGATGGAACATCGAATGAATAGACGGCATGGAATTTCAGATCTAACGATAGAATGTACAATTCTATTCCATCAATTTACGATTAACATGTAACTTGAGTCGCATTTCTTTATAAACGCTTGTAAAATTCCGCAGGAACCTTAATTTGTCAGTCTAAAGCTAAAGAGCACTCTGGTACTTTATTTACACCGTACTTAATTATTGTATTATTTTCGTATCTATTTTAATTATTTTACATTATTTTCCACTAGCATATAAAATATTTACATGTAAAAGTTTTCGTCATTTTTATTGCACAATTTATTTTGCCATGCAGTCTTCCATTGCCACATATTACTCTCTAAGCTTTGTGAAGTGCATCACTTAAACAAACTTATCTCCACGACCATTAGTCACAAATACATTACAAATGGACAAATGGAAAGCTAAAAGCATACTTAAAATTTTTAATTAAAGTGTTTTACGACATCTGTGGTACTTACGTGTCTAGAGTAAAAAAAAACATGGTAAATTTGTTTTAATTTTTTGAGATTTAGTCGCTGTATACGCCACTGCATAATACGAAATTACGAAGTTGTTCAGTATAAAGTCCACACTTTTATCTTGAATATGAGACCTATTTAAACTTTGTAATTTTAGCCGTTTATGAATAACAGGCGTTCCAGTGGTAACTCGCACATATCCAGCTTCCCAGACGTTTAATCCCCTGGAATTCCAGGAAGCAGACCGGGGATAGTTGGGGAATTTTGATATGTTGTTCAGGACATAAAGTTGAACAACACTGCCAATTTACTGCTTGACACTATTTTTCGTAAGGTTAAAACCTTAAGTGACTGGGCTAATATTAAATGTTTTATGACAAAGGAAAATACAACCGGTAACCATTTTCAAGTGATTTATACGTAATTAAAGGCTTTCAGGATTTTGTCTATGGTTGAGTTTAATTCCATAATAAATCAATAGTAAATGGAGTCGTATGAGTTAAGGCGGTTAGCCCCGCAAAATTGTGCACCTTACGTGCGCACACGTAGTTCCACAACGTGCATTCTAGCTATAAACCACTGCCTTTTAGTAACAGTTTTGAACCCTAGAATATCTACAAGTAGTTTCTCCACTAATAGTCCGACCCACTGGTAAAGTGTTGCAGTTTTAACTTAGGTCTATTTAGAAGTATTACCATCAAATTACTAGTGCCCGGGCACTAGCGACAAAGTCACTCTCTGGATTGAACATCTTACTACTACTTCCTATTACTGCAACGTTAAAACAGCTAAAGTAACGATGAAGGCTATTCAAGAACTGAATCATTGCATAAGGTGGCCAAATTGTTACGCTTTGTTCCAGTACTATTCCTCTGAAGCCGTGATGCAGACCTGCTACAGTGGAATATTTCTGCTAGCATCTACAGTTATTGTAAGAGGTTTGCACTAAGCCATAAAACAATTCAGAGTGCGGATATGATTTTAATGCGTGAATTCCGAATTGCTGCCAGCACACAATCCAATGAAACTGCCTGCATTCTTCGCAAAGTCCTATCAGTTAAGATTTAAAAACATACAATGAAATTCCTTTCTACTTTTTAAAAAAATTCTGAAAATTATTATAGTTTACTTCATTTTTGTCAATTAAAGAAAAACGACGAAAAGACTCTGTGGTGTGTTTTCAAATATTTTAGCGCATGTCCCATAATATCTAATTTCAGTTTAAATGATTTCATTCGAGTAAGTCACTCGGGTTTTGTTTCTCCTTTATGTTCTCGTAACTTGCAAATTCTGGCTTTGACACGACGCTATGCGAGCTAAAAAAAATTTTACATTTAGAAAAAATAATCACACGTAAAGTCTATGAAACGAGCACTATGTCGTGCAAATATAAAATTGTGAATTTTTGCCACGTGAACACACTTAACGCATTGGCAGAAACTTGTTTGGCGTTTGTAGAAGAATCAAAGAGAAACATTAACAGCATAATGCAGCTACTTGTATTGGAGCACAGAACCATGTCTAGGCGAATGGATTTTTATCACTCAACTCAATATTAAGTAGTTTGACGTATATAATGTAGTTGTTGCTAATGATACATACCACTTAAAACCTTACTTTGTCTTTACTTACCCAGTACAAACTCTTACTCACATACAGGTATAAGATAATTTACAGCGATTAAAGGCTCTATAATTATCTGCTTAATACAAGTGTATTAAAATTTAAAAAAAAAAAAGTAAATTAAGAGCAAACATCGGTTTTATCACAATTTTATTTATACAAATGCTACCACATTTCTCGGAGTGATGTGTAGTTTACGGCACCTGTAAATGTCATTTATCTTATTTATGTATTAAGTTTATCTCTAACGTCCATAATGCAAAAATAATAATGGGTTAATACCTTTTTTACTGGTAAAAACAAAATTACTCTGAGTAAATACGGAATAATGCAGCCCTTACTGCCGAGAAGCTGTTAGGTGTTTTCTGATTGACTAAAAAGTCTTTGTGTAGCTCCTGGGAGTGTAAAGGAAAGTAGATAGGCGGATATGAAAGCTTTGTGTGATTGGCCAAAGAGTGGATATGAGACCGTTTACTGTACTCTGTGCATCTAAGCGACATTCGTGAAAATACACGTCCAAAATAACTCTTTTTTTTTTTTCGCCACCATACCGCTACATATCACCCGTGTAAACGTTAATATCAAGTACGGTTTAGAAAAATGGTATTGGGAGTTCCGTGGAGACAGATTATTTTAAAACAATGTTTGTCTCTAATAGCAATTGTATTTTGATTGCAATTTGCCAGGTAAGAGATCTTAGTTTCTAACACACCACCGCCATTAAACGAGCTGATTATACTTCACTTATTAGACGTTTAGAAACTAAAATTTGTTTTACTTAGTACGATTTCCGTAGTTTATTAAATACTATTAAGTTCGTTTAAAATTTTCGATTTTATGCTGTTCGTGTACGTACTTAAAATTGATTATTATGTGTATCAATTTGAAATAATTAAGGTTATTATTATTTCTTGTAATTATGTGGAAAAGTACATATAACGTTAAATTACACTAAAAATTGTCATTTTACTTTTACAAGTTGAATCATAAAGTAAAGATACATCTTAAACCTCAAATTAACATCAGGGAAAGTTAACTATGTGATAAATTAACGTATTTTGTTGTAAAAACCTTATCTGCCAACCTCTGAATTTCAGGGCTAAAAATAATTTCTTGCAGAATTAGTTACGTTACGTAAACAATTTAGATATTGCTGTGAATAATAATTTTTGGAGTACATTCTTTCGAGACCAAACATTTTGCTAAGATGATAAACAATGAATATGCTTTATTTTAGCAAAGACAAGATTTGTTAGTAATAATGTACATAACAAACGTTTACGCTAACTAATTACTTCGCAGTAAATGTGCTCACAAATTTAAATAAGCTACATAGAGTTCATAGGCACCCGACAACACAGATTACACAATTTTTATTTAACACCTATTGTAGCTGATTTCACTTACTTAAATGCAGTGACAAGTACATTGAAACATTTAACACAATGCATATCTTGGAGTGGCAACAAACGGTGATTTTCTATTGGTGTACGTGTCGAGAATATCTGCAAACTATGATAGTCAGATTTACCATATTAATTATACACAGAACATTTAACATTAAGGCATATTAAGCTGGCTTCGATGCATCGAAGCTCCTGTCATCATCATGAACAGTAACTAACACAAAATACATACAACTTCGCTGCTGTTTGACTGACTTATGCTGTATTATCATGACCATGTAATTTAAGTGTAATGGTAGATAAGTAAATCATCCTTTGTATCGGGAAGTACATTCCAGGGCAACGTTCCACAGCTACTTCAATTCCTCATCCAGCGATCCGTATTTCACGCTATTGACAATCCGTTGAGATGTTAAGACGGAAAGAATGTTTAGTTTCATAGACGAAGTCTTTCTATCAGTGTTCAGGAGAACTCGTCAAGATTTTATTTAAACGCATACAATATACTTGTTGCCTCATGATATTTGTGCAAGTTTTTCAGGCAGGAATAACGCAGATATGAAACACGACCGGACGATGATTTCATAGATGTTCATGTAAGCAGATGTGTTTTACTGTGGTTTGTATAGTTGTCATTTATGTTCTGTGTTCTGAATATGTATTAAATGAATACTTTTTCAGCATATTTGCGTTTGTGATACTAATAGTGACATCGCTGATGTTTTTGTCTCCTTTGTCATTGGATTTTTAATTTCAGTCGCGGTAATTTTTAATTTTAATTGAGTTATTATTCTTGTGCATGTCGAAGATGTTTTTGTACTTTATTTTTATGTACTTGTCGTCTAGGTATTGAGATAATACTATCGTATAATTGTTGGTTCTTGGTCATTTGAAACATACTTCCTAACAGTTGTTACAAATATGGACGTTTCATACTGTAGAGTTGTAACGACCTGGTTTGCCGACTGTAGGTCATACAGTACGGATACAAATGATGTCCGCAGTTACATATCGGCTGGAGAACAGCAGGCGACGTGCTCCAATGTGGTCAGACTCGACACAAACTTAGGGACACAAGTTAACATAGAGGATCTGGTCAAGGTGGGAAGAGCACGACAATCAAGCTGCGAGACATGGGCGCCTCGCTCAGATGAGACGCTCACTCAGTGTCCTCGGCGACGATGTGGCATCAGGAGGACGCCAGGTCGGCGCCGCCCCCGGGGGTGGAGGGCCGGCCGTGCCGGATGAAGGCAACGTCGCCCAGCACCTTGCCGTCCACCGCCGCCACCCCCACCTCCTCCTGCTGCGACCGCCCCAGGCGCCTGTTACTGAAACGCAGGTAGCCACGCAGGCGCTCCTTCTGCAGCCTGCACACACCGCTGATGACATTATCTAGGAAACATTGGCGTAGGTGGTACGGGATAAAGTGAGCACTCAAAATATCCCTGCTAAAGTTCAATTTTCCCGCAATTCGTATCTTTCAGCGTGTAACGGCTAACGACGTGAAATGTCTAACCTCTCTGGACATGTTTGCGCGTGTCGGATAAATCGTGCAGTCAGTAGCAATATGTATAGTTTGATAAAATAAAGTTTACTAATGTTATATAAAATACAAATACGTCGATTTAGGTTGATTTTGCTTCAGTATTGTATTTAAATAGAAAAATTCACGGAACTATATTGCCTATATTCGCTGCCAACCATACAAGTAGTAAGGTAACTAGAGTTAATGTTGAACTATATGCTGTAATTGTTAGTGATATTTTTCAACGGTTAAATGTTTAGTGCTTACTTTATCCCGAAAGACATATACCGTAAAACAGGGTAACAGACACATGGGCTTACTTGAAACACTTCAAATTTCTTTTCCCCAGCATATTGCATTCTTGACCAAAAAATTGCTGAAAAAATATTATACATAATTAATGCCTATATGAAGAAGCATCACATTTTAATTACAGATAACTCACACAGAACATAATAACAAATTGTAAAAGTATACCATGTTACCCCGTGCATTTCAATTTACCCAGTTATACGGTAGTTGTTCTGGGTAGAAGGACTTATGAGACTTCCAAGCACAATGGATTAATTCACGGAGTTTAAATGTTGAATCAGTGTTAAATAACACTTCTTTTTAGTAAGTCAATTTGCTTTTTCAACTGAAAAGTACTACACGTAGTATTTCTTAAGGAACACTGCTACAGAAAAGGTACTCAGAGATATTAATACGAGCATAGTAACCTTTCTGGAACTTACATTTCAACGTTTAAATTTAATAACTAAGTATTTAAACTGGACACTTGGTAAATATCATCAACTACACAATTTAACATTAATTTCTCTACGACTGACGACTTATGAAGAAAAATTTTATTAAAAATCTGTTTGCCCTTTGCACTCTATAGCTCTTAATGTCACGTCGACAGCGAATTAATTACAGACGTTTTCACTTCCTGATAGAATAATGAACGAGAAGAAAGTTGACATAACTTTCATTAATTTCAAAATCTTAATATTCGTCCAGCGTGATTTTGGGAAACCGCTGGAACCGTAATCATGATGTCTGGAAAAGTAATTGAACCATTAATGAACATTAAGTGTTTTACTTCCATGCTACCTGCTTACTTGTATTAATAAAGGATCATACAACTATTCAGTGCTGAATTAAATACACTGTACATCTCTGAGATGTGCAATGAAAGAAGACTGCATATATAGACAGGCTGTACCGTCCACATTGTTCCAGACAGCTAGGATGTTGTGAAAAAATATAATTTAGAAAGTAAAGAGGTAAGGAAAAATCAAATGTAAATACGCCGAAGATGGAAAATTTTGGAAAATATATCATCTGCGATACATTTGTGCTAGCCGAGCGGTAATATTAATATTTGGAAAGTTACGTGGCCCAAGAGTGAGCTATAGGTGAAGGAATATGTTGAAATAAACAGCGAAGAGAGGAGAACCAGATGTGTGACCAATAATATACACACTGCACGTTGATTAGTGTTACTACATGATATATCTGGTCCAGCAATTATCTTGGCTAAAGATATAGTATAAATCTGGTGTTACCCATTTAGTTATGGTTCCCTTAGACCAAATCATTTTCTTATATGATTTCTTGTCATTTCAGAAAATTTTATCGCATCAATGGTAATATTTTGCATCACTGGTGGCGTTATTAAGTCTGATAATACAGCGAAAACCTGGCCATGTTTATATAAATAAGTCTTTAAACATAACACACCGTGAAGGAGGGGGGAAGACCCGTCGCTCTTCGTTCTAGCCTCTTGTATGATAACCGCAGGGAATCTGTCTCGAACAGGTAAAAGTTCTTCAAGTTGAGCCAAGAAATTTCGCACTCAACGTTCAACGAAGCTTCGTGCCCAAAGCTGCTTAAATGTTAGTATTTATGTTCCTATATGCCTGCCCTTGAATCGCATTGCAGCGAGTAGCGAATATTAATTTTTTGAAGAAATATCAACACGCGTTACGTGTGTGCATCTACGAAAAGAACGCACACTTCAGATAATGATTCTATCAGTTTGAAACTAGGGATCGCTTATCGGAAACATGATTCTCAGGGCTGTAAAATGGCTAATAAAGCCATTTATTGCAGACTGCTGTACCTAGGAAAACTGCAACCAGATTCGAAGAACACAGTAACTGAAATAGTCGTTGTAATTTTAACGAAATGTTTTATTAATAAAATTATATGTTCACCGCTTAAGTCCAGTAGGAAATGTAATAAGTAAAGTCCTGCGCGTTAGTTGGGTAGTTTGTGCGTAGAGGGGATTCTGCATTACATACGCCGGCAGGCGGCACTTTTAGAGCTCCATCCATTTTGTGCCTCACATACAGAAACGAAGCTTACCTTGACACGAACCCTAAAAGTCATTGGAAGATTTATTTTAAGGTTGGTGCAAATAAAGTGAATGGAGTTGCTTTTTAGTGTCTTTACACGCTTGTAACTATATAATATAATTTCCTTAGTTCATATCCTTTCGGTTATTGCTCAAATGAAAAAAATATGACCGTAAAAATGTCATTTTTAAGCACTGGAAAACTTCTTAAATTTATTCAATACGCGACAACTTGAAAATTTAATCCGTGATGTGCTGTACTTGTGCAAATGGGGACCTGAATTGTAACCTATACTAACTCGAAAATTTATGAAATAGTAGGTCTAATAAAAAGTGATATATTTTTTGTGTGCATTTACATAGATCTTAAATAGGTTACTAATTAAAATACAATATTTTTACTCCGGTTACTATCATATATCAGATAGAAATAAATGCACGCAGTAAATAAATCATATATTTTTTGCTAATTCTTAAATTTTGGTGTTAGCATGGTTTCGAATTCAGGTCCCCAAATTACTCAGTTAATTGCGAGCGACGTGGCATTAACTAAAGCATTGCCTGGTTAACACCTGAAATATTGCACTGTATTACATATTAAATTTTTGTAATGGTGGCTGTAACCTGACGAATCTACGATGTATTTAAATGAGAGGCAGATTCACTTGGGTCTTGTACGTGCGCCTACGGACAGCAAATTACGGTCTCGTGTGGAGTAGAGTGACTCCATATTTCGAGGCTAGGTACGTTACCTAATCATATAGCTACCATTGTATTACTGAATCTCGGGATTAATGTGTTGTAATATTTATTACTAAAACATATTCTAAAGAACTTTACCGAATGAAGTAGCGCAACAATAAGACGTTGGACAAGTATTCGGGTGGACCCGGCTTTGAGTCCTGCTTCCGGCCAAATCGGTTTCTGTTTTCCATTACGTACCGAAATCGCTCCAGGCGAATTCTTGGATGGTTATTTAATATATGCCATAGTAGATTCCTTTCACAGTTCCTACTCATGTTGAGCGTGACCGTCTCTTATAATCTCAATTAGAATTTATTGGTTTGTGGACATACGCCATTGCCCATTGCTCATGTTTTACAGATCAAACCTGTGCTGAATGACAAAGTACGAAAACGAACAAGAAAAAACAAACATAAAACACACACAAAAATAAGAAACAAAAAAGCAATCCAAGAGGAATTCTGTCAGTTGTTCCGACCAGCTGTGTCTCAGCCTGAATACGGGGATAGGTCGCAATCCCCGAAACGGTGATTTTTTTTTATTAGTTGTAACTTGTGTTGTGTTGTATATTGTCTCGTGTTTGTTGTCCACTGTTCATTGTTTTTTGTCTATTTCCATCTTTTTTTCATATTGGGAATCTGGTTCTATATTTGTGTCTGTCTTTTGTGTCTGGGTGTTGTGTTGATATTAGACTGAATTCAATCTCTAGAATTTTTTGTTGTCTTGTATAAAACTAACTTTGAAAAAAAAATTGACAAAATTCTTATAGGATTGCTTTTTTTATGTTTGTGAGTTTTTTATATTTGTTTTTTCTTGTTAGTTTTCGTACTTTGTCATTCAACACATGTCTGACCAACAAAACATGAGCAATGGCGTATGTCCACAAACCAATAAATTCTAATTGTAAACTCCCATTATATCAAACATTTAAAAATCTCGCTGTCGACGAGACATTCTATAATCAAACAATTACGTTGTTAATTTGATTAAACGTTTTTACTCTCACGCATAGTATATAAATGTGGTAGATACAAATATGCATTTTTGTTATTTATTTCCTCTTCTTCCCAGCGGGTTCGGTTCCCGGATTTTCGCCTGTGGGAATCGTACCGGCCGATGCCGTTAATGAGCGAGTTTTCTCAGGGATCTCCTGTTTCCCCTGCCTTTCATTCGTCGCTGATTCATACTCACCTCATGTCACCCCTCACCAGCGCTAAAAAACCTTGACGTTGAACGCTGACCAAAAATCTCTCACTTACTGACATTTCCTCTACTTTACACGTCTTGGGAATATTATATTCTCAGAAACCATAGGTAGGTAGTCTGTAAATATACATAACCTTATCGTAAACTGGAGTAACTTGGTATTTGTGGGGTGACTTTGCCTTCTCAATGTGTTGGGATTTATGTCGTTTAGTGTAAAAATTTTCACACGTTAACTGTTTCGATCAAATGATTTTTTAAACATTCAGACACAATAACCAATTTGTTTCCCAAAAGACCCCATGATTAATATTTTGACTAACGTAACCCTAGTTCATGGTAAACTGTTAAATTTTATTTTTATTACTAACTGTACGAATTCCAATTCGTTCTCTTAATTTGAGTTATAGTTTCCACTTGCAGTTGTGACTGTATTTGTTAGCTTGTGAGTAAGCGACCAAAACTAAATTTTTACCTGCTCATCCTCCAGGAAGCAAATATGCAGGGTGTGGTGCAGATGGGCAAGAATGCCACCCACACAAACGTGATGAAGATGATGTCGAAGTGGCCACTGTTCTCATATGTCTCGATCAAAGCCATTTTTGCCACCCTACAAGAAACAATTACAACATTGCTTAAACCATGCATATCCAAACCAAACATGTTTATTCACTTGTTTGTCAGCGATAGTAAATTCCTATATTATGCACATAACAAATTTAACATTTCTTTGGCAACAAGAAGTTGACAGCAGATTTGGGGCGAGGTAAAAAATATCGCTGACAAACAAAATAACGGCCAATGGAAAACACAATTTACATTAATAAACTGCTTCAGTAAAGTGAAAAAGCTGCGTACATCTTACGCCATGTCTTCTGTCGTAAACCAGTGTTGCTTTGTGACAATAATTTTTTATTTAAGGCATTTTAAGAAAAAAAATGTATATATATACATGTTAGTATAATAAACTACGTATTTAAGGCATTTATTTAAAATTTAAATTGTCTTTAAAAACAACAAAACACAAAAAGTCACAAAGACGTCCTCCAGATGGTACAACGTAACCTCGGTTTACAGAAATTATAATATTTCAAAATAATGCTATAAACATAGTTAAAACGTCTATGACAAAGCTCACACTGTGATAATTGTGTAAAGAAGTGCAGGAGAACAGCCTGATTTAGATATTAAGCCAATCACAGCAAGGCACATGCACCAAGGTTGGTAGCGACATGCGGTGTAAATGTAGACGTAAGAGAGCCACTGACGGGTAATGGAACTGTGTTTCCTGGACATTCAACTACTATACTCAGAGTGAACATGTTGCTCTGAAGAAAATGTCATCACATGAACACATTTTCCGGTTTGACAGCAAGAAAATTGTAGCCCATCTGGTCAACCTGCCCCAGAACTGGTTCCCATATGCCAGGGAATATAGATATAATGCGAGTATTTCAATAACGGACCGTATAATAACATCAAACACCCTCGGTCATGATTTCAGGCATATATCACATCGATTAATGCTCACATGGTTCTCACTGTCTGCAGGACTGGAAGCACAACTGTTTTGGGATAGCATAATAGAAGTGTCTTAAATATTTAAAGTAATTCATATGCGACAAGGTATTGAATAAGATAATGAGTACAACATAATTATGTCATTTGTCAGTGTGACCACCGTTTATAATTTTACCCATGTATGTGCGAGTGATTTGGTGCAGTTCAAAGAGCTTGTCTGCAGTTAATATTTATTTTTTTTAATATTGGCGTTTTAATTCATCCCCTTGAGTAATATTCGAAAGACTCGAACGCTGCCTTAAACAACTCTTTGGCAACAGGCCTTTTTTTTTTTAAATTTCTGTAGCCATCGTTTAAAAAGGGCTGGCTTATAACCTGTCCATGCTTTACCATGAAATTTTTGTTTTCGAGAAATAATTAAAGTGTTGTATTAAGTGATACTGTAAGTCAATTATTTCGTAACAGCTGTAAACTTATGTTATTTAGGTGAAATAAGCAGGACTACACGGTGCTGAGTTCCCAGTATTCTGTTAGTCGTGAATAGTTGCAAGTGTAATTATTTTATCTGCTAATAATAGGTATTCTGGTTAATTAATATTGCCCTCTCTAATAGAGGCGATGAAAATTTCGCGACCAGAGGTTACATCTTGAGTATCGTAGCCATGTTAGGAATGTTACAAAAAAACTGCATATCTTCTTTTTATGTGTACTGAAACTTAAATGTCATCTCATGAAGTCAGACAAAATGTATTTGTGATATACATGTGATAGCTTGTTACATTAAGATGCTGATGTTTCTAATTGTTGTTTACTAATGAAGTCTGAGCATTCAAGTACCTTAGCTGAGAAGTGCAATCTATTCACATTGTTCATATATGTAAGCGAGTAAGTTGTTACCCGTAAATGAAGACATGTATATTTAGTCTGCCGTCGCTACTTTAAGTATACTTCACTATCTTCGCGAACCAAACAGCTCCCAGTCACTGATTTTTGCTTCACTCAAGTAATTCTTATTAATAGTTCCGTAACAGATTTCTTTGCTTGCGTTATTTACATTTATAATTCTGGGACACAATTTTCGTATTTAGAAATAAAAGTAATGATAGCTGAGCACTCGTACACATCCGCACCGTTTCCATGCTACTAATTCTGTTTAGTAAATCGTATTTATGTAGGCATTTCACGGTTAAGTGACTTTTCGAAGACAGACTAATCTACAGTTATAATTATAAATTTTTTTTAAATTTTTATATTTTCACCCCTAACTTTAATTTGGAAGTACCGTAAAATTTATACACTGTGGGATTTCATTCGTTTTATGTGTTTATATTTACAAACGGCTTGGTTGAATAAATAAAATAAACGGAGCATCTACAGCGCTCACTACACATTGAGTAGCCTACAACACGAGGTATACACCATGTTTGTGTAGAATGCCGTTATGTATGTTGCGTGACATCAGCCCCGAAACCATACGTGCTGAACCTACGACAGGTGCTCTGTCCCCGTTGTAAACAGATGTGGCGTACAGTATAATTACAATGTGTTTAACTATTCATCAGACGTAACGATCCCTCTGCTGGAGCATCACTCAGAATGTTACATTCTTGGTTAAGGAGCGTCCCTGCATAAATGATATCTAAGCAAGAGGCTAACGGACGTACACTTTGAGCGACAGTTGAGAGTATTCTAGGCTGGGAAGGTACTCTGAGGGGAGGAAGCCAAGGAGTGTCATCGACTGGAAGGGAGTATCTGCGAATGTACGAGGTAGAAAGGGACCAAAAATACGAAACCACGCTTCGCATTTAGTTGGTTTTCTCATAGAAAAGGTAAGTTATTCAAGGGTTTTATTACGAAAAGTTCACAAAGGATTCAACTAGGTTACTAAGTAAGTTATTAGTGTAACAAAAGAATGTTTAGTGTTATAAACAAATGAATTTATATGCAATGTTTCGCTTAGATCCTAATTTTATATAATTGTACTGATATTCCAGTGTTAAATCTTCGACTCTAGTAACAAATATTTGAATTTTGTGTTCGCCTCCAAAAATTTTACTATCGTGGGTAGATTACTCTTTGAGAAAAAATATAAAAACAAAAGTTTTGAAATGTTGCTAATTTAATAATTAGGGACGCTCCTTAATATCAAGCTAAGTAGGAAGTATATTTAACGTCGTTAGAGAGGATGATTTATGGCTAGAAAGTTGACAGTTTTTATTGTTCTGACATAGCATCTTCGTGTCTGAAATTGTTGTCAATTTTTTCGCATGTTTACGTACTAACCGCGTAGAAACATGTTAAAATACCATCGTCCAATCATATAACGTGCAACAAGCAATAGCTTTGTTTTAGGAAACATTGTGGCACTCAGGAAGGCTTGATCATGTATCGAACCCTGAGTTGTCCTCCCCAAGTGATAACATTATTTTACAACTACGACACCTCGTCTAGCATAAATTTTATGTTTCGAACACATATGCTTAAAAAATTCTATACTAAACTGTGGAAATAGCAGCGTGAAAGATTACCAGAATATATTTTTAGCAATCGCAGACTGTCTCAAGTATTTTTTTGTCATTGAAAAAATTAAGTTATTATTCAACAATTTTACGGACTGCAAATAAGCCTCTGTGGAATGTATTTAAATTCGTTGAGATTTTATGGTGGCTCGCATAATAATTGTGACTGTGCAAGTGTTCTGACGCAATGGAAAGTTTATATTTGTAACCCATACACTACCAGAAATTAAAAAAAAAAAAAAAAATGCGAAGTAAATTTTTCTATGGCATATAATTTTTAGTTGTTCGTGTTGTGTTGTGAAATAAACAACCTTGCTGCGGCCAACGTTTTTAAATTTGTTTATATGCCAATACTTAATATAAATAACTATGAATGTATTAGTATTTTTTTTACGAAAGGTAACATTTGCAACCTACTGATTATTCATATGAAAACACTCGTTCAGGCACAATACATTATATACAAAATATATGTTCTCATTTCAAATACAAACTATATAACTAGGCGGTTATGCTCATTTGAGGTAACATTACACCTCTCATAATACTAGTCATTATTTAACTTTATAAATGAAATCGTGAATCACATTGACATAGCTAGCTTTCTATTCACAAAGTGGAATTTTAAAACCAAATTTTAAGGGTTAAAAGTGATGCAACTAGGTTTATGAGTAACTACTTTAAAAACGCGGTTTACGATATTTGTTCTTAACTTAAATAAATATTTTGCTGAATTGGTTGCAAATTTTTCACGTCCCTGCACATTAGCGGGCTGGGAGCCCTGGGGACATGGTAGCAATCTGCCGTTACAGTAGAGAAGAATGTCTTGACTGGTGGGTGGGAGGAAACAATATCGCTTATATTCCTCCCTTCCGCTATATTTCTTGCTGGCTAAGGCCCAACTCAACACACAACGTCATTGTTCGTGTACTGCGTTATTAGTAAGACTTTAGGATATTAGTTTTTTTCTCCGGAACGTAAATTATGAGAAATCGAAATTAGGCAAACTGCGATACTGCTTGTTGTATCCCGTTGGACAAAAAAAATTGTATGTGGTGCCATATATTTTGCTTGAGTTTAATAACTAATACGAGACCTGTTTTAAAAAATCAAATTCCGAGACGATAAATGTGCAATCACGTGCATTGGCTGATTATATACGCATATAACTCCACGTTAGAGAATTTTCTTAGTGAATTTGCGCATGTTAAGTTACATATCCTTTTTAACAAGTTTCTCAACATTAACAATACCTAACTGTAACAACTCTCTAAGAGCGATACTACACGAGTGCTAGAAACGTTGTGTTTGTGTAGCGCCTTGAACCGTGAACTAACGCTAATGTGACAATCACATCATAAATAAATAAAGAACGTGTCAGCGTAGCTAGACGGGTGCTTTAAAAGCTATTCAAGATTGCTTTAGATGCTGCGGCAGGGCTTCAAACGCGGAAGGATGAGTTAGAGACTGAATAACGCTAAGCAATCTACACGGGCGTTCATGGGCAGCTGAAACGTGCCCATAACACATCCTGGCTGAATGAGATTCATATTGGAAATAGGCGGTAAAACGTAAAAATCTAGCTTTCGTGTAGAATAGCCAAAGACAACCTACATCTGGACGTTTCAAATGCCGCGTTCCTAGCGCTCATGTGAAGAATCGCCCAAGTTAATAAATAAAATTAATTAATTAATAAAAATCCAACTAAAAAAAAATATCAATGGGCTCTCCTAGACAATTTGAATTCTGTGTATTCTCTTGTTGTGAGCGAAAGTTTGGTTTGTGGAACTTCGCACTGTACGTCCAAGTTATACCAGTAATTAATAGTGTAATCAGAGAATTTACTTCTTCGTATGCATTGATGCACAATATTTTAATTAATGCAGAATGTTGCGAAATTGTTTATTTAAATATTTGCGGGAACAATCCTCACATTTAGACGAAAAACAAAATGTGATACCAACGTGAGTCCGAAAACGCACCTCTGAAGCACAGTTCACGTGACGTACAGTGAATAGCGAGTTAGCTGGATCAAGTTACTGTAGAACGCTACTTCGTGCAATGCGTACAGTCCAGTTTAATACGTCTCGTCTGGTATGTAGCCGGCCTCCGTAGAGTAGTCGGTTCCTGGTATACGGTGCGAGAAGTCCTGGGTTCGGATCCCAGCACGGCTATGGATGTTGTGTTGACCCTTCACCTCAATTCACCTACATCGGCTGTCAAGTCTTCGTTGTTAAAGGGTCGTTAAACCCTCTCATCTCGCCTGGATGTAACTACCAATAATAGCCACGATGTTATTCCACAGTATCATGATCCAGAGCGCACTGTGTACTGTACATCATGTACAGGGCACTATAGGGAAGAAACGGTAAATTGTCGGGCTCGTATTTAAGTAAAATTTATTTTTTTGTTCCTCTAAAGTTATTCCTGATCTCCAAAATATTGACATGTAACTTCGAAAATGTTCTGTATTACGAGCTAATGTAAAAGTAAGAGTTTAAGGCGATCGTCTGCCTGAGATCTTACCCACTCTAGGAAGTGCTTCACCGCCAGTATGCGCAAGCCACTGGCCTGGCGTGATGGCTTCCAGTCGGTTACTCACCTGAATGCAACGACAGGTAGTGACTCTGTTTTTATTGTACGTGATCACTCAGCCAAGGACAAGTTCTTTTATCTAAAATATTATGGTTTGTAGCTAGTTATTACATTTCAAGATACAGAAGTCTGAAAAATCCATTTTTAATTATGTTGAAGGGCTGAGAAATATTTAGGTATCTTACTGTGTTTCAAAGATGCCATGCAGATGTTTTCTGGTATGTTTTACTTTCTTAGGTATACGTATTTTGGCACGTTTAAAATTCCGAAAAAAAAAAAAAAACACATTATTAAAGCTAAAGTGTCAGGAAGACCTTACCATTTCGCCAGAGAGCGGTCATTTGCAATGTAACCAGAATATTACGTAAATCTGAGAGATTAAATTTGTTTTTAATATCATACTTGCAAAACCTTTCGGAATTAAAGACGAATGTAAAAAAGAAACTATACCTGTCCGTTTTATATAGACACCTAAAAATACTGATTTTAATTTTAATTGCATATACTAAACGTGAATAGGATGAGCTACAGTGATGTAACATTGGCAAGCTTGAAAATATTAAAAATTAACATAAAATCGTGTAGTAGGTGAACGTCGGGCTAAAACGGGAACGACAGGTAATACAAAGACAATACATTCCTCTCAGTACAATGATGTAATCTACGTCCAAGTGTCATAATACTAAGCTCTGCTTTTCATACACCAGTGTTAACTGAGTCGTTGCGGCGAATAACTGATTTTGTTTATTCTTTACTTGTTAAAATGTTTTTGCTCGGAATTGTTTCAGTATTTCTTCTACGTTGTTTTGGATGTCAACAAGCTGTACATAAACAGCGAATAATCTGCAAAGTAGTTTCTGGTATGCTGTAGGCTTTAGATGCTTTCCTGTAGTCCATTTTTCCCTTTTATATTTTGGATTGCTACAGCCATGTTTTATTCAGCCCAGCTCGGCTTTTTTGTTTCCCTTTACTACTGCCATTGTGACATCTGAAAATAAAATAGTTTTCTTATATTATGTAGTTATCTTATATTAATTAAGGCCTACTTCAAATTTGTTACAATAATTCTTAACTTATTCAGCTGATTATTCACAGAATTAAGGCTAAATACTGCGCTATAACTTAATGCAATTTATTTAATTAAAATAATGTAATTGACTCGCAAAGTAATGTTTTATTTTTTGTTCCAAACGGGGAAGTGACCATTCTACTGTACTCTAGGCTTCCCAGTTTTAATAGACCACCACGCAGACTACAAAACATGTCGTATTTTTTTGTAAAATATGGTAAATTACAGAATAGCAAGTTACATGTGGGTTACAATAATCACATACGTGGCTATTTAGGCTATTAAAATAATCTTAATGTGTAAATGTGACTTCGTCTGTGAAGAGAACAATGGCAGGAAAATCTGGAAGCATTTCACACTGATGCAGGAACCAATGAAAATAATTTCGACGAAGTGCATAGCCCGCTGGCTGCAGTGCTTGCATCTTTCTCATAACGTAAGGTCGAAGCAGCTGTTGATGTAGTACACGCCATACTGTTGAACGCGATAAACCCATTCAAATTGTGATAGCACGTCTGCTGGTAGAAGGGCCCTGCTCCACATTCTCCAAGACTGTATCTTCATAATGTGGGGTTCGAACATTCCTTCGTTGACCCAGTCCACCTCGCCTCAAAAGTGCTTATTTTCTCATAATCTCTAGATGACGTTTCTGAACGTGCGACTGTTAGGCTAACGTTGTGCAGGATATCGTTGGCTGTTCAAACTTGCAGCTTTTCTTCCGTTTCCTCTAGCTTCACCATACACCAACACTATGTCCGTCAACTCCGAATAAATGTACGATTCCATGCCCCTCTCTTATAAAGTAGTAAAGCTACAGTAGCTACAGTATTGAATAACGAGATAATGAATGACTTCTTTCCTGTAATGGTTACATAGTTGTGGGCAACGGGTGAGAGTGGGCCGATTCACGGTTTCAGATTTTTCAGATAAGAAAGATTTTGACACGACCCTCTCCTTATATTGTGTTGAAGAATTATGCAGTCCTGTGGCACTAACAGCAACTAGATACCATACTACAACATGGTAGTAACAATCAATAATCAAAAAGTGTATTGTTAGTACAGGCACTAGCGTCTGACTTTGAACATGTTAGTTTCCTTTTCGTAACGTGACGAACTTGAATAAATACAGTACATGCAGGATACAAAATTAAAGGGGTTAAATGTCACTAAATTTAAAGCACGTCACATATGTATAATGAAAGTAGCGTGAATCAATCGCGAACTATAAATGTAGCAAGATAATACTTGCGATAAAGTCACAAAATGAGGAACCTGCGGAAAGAACAGGGCGCTGAGATTATCCCTCTGTAGGATCGTATGATCATGTGGGGTTTACAAAAGTAGGTGCTCCCAGATATGATTGGGTTAGCTGGCAAGATGTTCCTCACGTTTGTTGACTCAAAGCAGTTGTAGAAATTTTTGCGAAGGATTTTGTCACTTGTGTCTTAGAGGTATGTCGTAGTTAGAGCGCAGTTGAGAGATTTGGCCCGCGCTTGAAATAAGTGAGAGTTTTATCCCTGGTTCGGATAGTAAGAGACGATCAGCGGTGGAATGCAAGGGCGGGAGAGGTCAGTACTTTTCGCCGGCCAGCAGAAACGTCCGCCACATATCCCACGCGTTAAAATCAGGAGCAACCCAAGCAGGAACAGGACTCGAACTGTCGTGGAGAGAGATGATATGTCTGACCAGTACATACACCGCGGCCGCTCATTTGAATTTCGAAACACGTGACTTTCATCTAAACTAAACTATTTTTTCGTTAGAACTTGGCAAATCACAAATAAAAGGTATGTTTCTTCGTTTTAATTACTGTTCTAATTTTTAAGTGTAATACTTTTAATCTGCAATGCACGATGCGGTAAACATTTAAAATCAGTAAATTATTTGAAATTCAATAAAAAATAACACAATTTTGTGATTGTGCCCGAATGTAGCAATGATGGTGCTTCTATGAACTCTATTCGTCTCTATTAGTATTCAGATAATTTTCAACAATTTACTTAGCGTGAAAATATATTCACTGATGTCAGTTTACTGTACGTGTTAAAGAGCACAAGTTGTGAATCCAGGCACCGGAGAAACGATTTTTTTTGTGTATGTTGGTTGTAATAATGCCCTCATATGCTTCTGAATAAATGGACCACACATGTTCAGCTAGATATTGCTTGCAACAACTTTTATTCTGCCAAACAACTATAACTGACAAAAATTGTGTCTGCCACAAACGCAAAATTTATTCTAGCGGTAACAGATTTGCTTTGAATTAAGTCCTGACTCAGAGAGACTTTCTTTTTAAGCACTCAGTCAGTACAGAAGAAAAGAATCCACATTGTGTACAACAATTCATTTAATTCATTATGTTAGTGTGCCTTTATTGCTTCCAATATGTTTCCGATATGTTTACGCGAGTTCCCATTTATGTTCGCACGAATCAAATAATGTTTGAGAATACGTTTCATAAGACCTTAAAGTTATCTTTTTCTAGCTGCGTGACTAAAATAAAAAGAATCCTTTCTTGCACATAAACATATAGAAACATAACGACGATATAGATTTTTCTACTTCTCAAAACTTGTATTCTTTAGCACATCAGTGCAGGTAATTTTCTCTTTATCTTACACTTACGTTGGTTTTTCAGAAATAATTCTAACGTTTTCAGTGTAAATTTACAGTATCAGCATCTGAAAACAAGAAAAACTAAAATAGACTGTCGTCCTTTAATGCAAAGCTATGTAAGCCGCTTAAAAATGTACACGTTTCAGAAAAACCACACACATTAAAAAACTGAGACGTGATGCTTTCAAAATATGTACTCATATATTCCTTTAGGGGTATTGTTAGTGAGGATTTTTTTTCCGGACGGATAAAATAACCACGGAATTTGGAAAATTTTACGTGTGATTTAATAAAAAAGAAACAGTGTAAATTTAATTTCTGGTTATCTTTTGTATCAGTATTAATTTTATATAATTATGTTTAGTGTAACATGCGTCTTGGGTGGAAGTAAAGTACAGACGTATCTTCAGAATTATGATGAGGCTAGAGTTCTGTTGCCATATTTAATTATTTTTAGTTTTGCTGTTTCGAAATTTTGAGAAGCATAATGTTGAATTTGCGAATGTAGCACAAATTCAAGTGACCATTATTATGATTATCAAGAGCCTCGCCTGGAGGACGGGCTAGCGACGACGGCAGTGCAATCAGGTCAGTGGTTGTACAAGACAAGGGCCTTAGCGATTCTCACCACCAGCACTGAAGTGTGGTAATATAATGCAAAGTATTAGGGGAATCGCTGTCTGTCGTCTTCAACCCTTCCAGCCGTCACCACCTTGTCAGAATGATCCTGGGTCGAGACCCAGGACGTGTCGCCGTCCATCGATAGCCGAGCACGTACATCATCAGCCTCCCCGCATCATGCTAACGGCGAGGTCTAAGGTCTCCGAAGGGTCACTTATCATATAGTAGAGTGTAAACCTAACGTAACTAAATAAACAGCCGCTTCCCTCCTATCTAAATAATGTAGTATAGCCTTGTAGTATTCTGTAATCTATACTTGTAAAGTAAAGCCACCGTAGTTAGATAAACATATTTCTTTTAACAGTAACCCTCAGCCTTAAATTAACCACTTAAGTAGTTTCAGTATAAAGTACCTACCTATGACTACAGCCGCCCATCCAATATGTGTAAAACAGATAAAATGACAATCATGCCAGTTGAATTTTTTTCGTGTATTTAGGCCACAATCAATCCGGCAAATTGTTTTCATATTCTTAATTTGTATGATATTTTGCGACTTAAATGTGCGTTAAAAGTTCAGCTACCATCTCTGTACTGTGTAGCAAAGTAAATAAAATTTGCACCATAATCGCATTTCTCTTCTCAAAATTAAAAGAGCGGGAAATAAAATATTCCAATGTGGCGACTGAAACCAAATGTCGCAAATCGCCGAGATTTTACACACTCACACACATGACAGAAAGAGAGAGAGAGAGAGAGTTCAACTGGGCGCACCCGAGAATCAAATGTATGCGTGTGAGAAATGCGGCTGTAATTTACAAACTGGATTGAACTGTTTTCCACTTGTGTGTCTTTAATAACTTGCTACGTGGCAGGTTATTTGAATATTTTTTGTATAATGCAACGAACGCTGAAGGTTGTATGTCAACATTAGGACATTTAGTAAGAAAATGAATAAATCATCTTAATGTCCTAAGCACGTATGAAGAATCTGCGCAGTGACTTGTGCTACCAGTAATAACGGTTTTTCAGACATCTGGAGGCGAACTTAAGCCCTTTCTCTTTACGTTAAAAGGGCGAGAAGGGAAACAGTCCCAGTCTTAACAGGAAGTAGGTCATTAGCTGTACCACAAATTCCCTTTTCTTTTTCAACTTAATTATCTGCTTACTGTCTCGCTATTTCCTCTTTATTTTCTCTCAGAATACTCTTTTTCTTAGCCTTTTCGAGAAAAACTTAGTAAAATTTAATTATTAATTAACTATTCTGAGAAAGAAAACAATGAAACTGGACTGACTTTGTACGTGTTAAGATTTTTTTAATTTTTTAAATTGATTTATTCGTTATTAAAGTATAAAGAGAACAAAATACTATCACTCCCCAATCATAATATGTTGGTGAATATTAAAACTTTTACTTCATTAATTTCAACAATCCCACAATATTTATCAATAATTATAGAACTTTTGCAAGTTACGAGTTAGTCAGTTTAGCTTGCTAGAGATGGTGGTGGAATGCAGAGATGGGGTAAGCGGAAGTACTTGAGGAAACCCATGTGTCTACAGCAACATCCGCCAGTTTGCCTCACATAAAAATCGTGAGCTACAACACTGGAATTGGAACCCTGATCGTTAAAATAGAAGACGAGTGGTCTGGCCACTACAAAATCGTGATCTAAGAATTACGTCATTATTTTAGGTAACTTATAGGATACAATTCATACGAAATTTAACATAACTACAGATAATGTTGTAATGCGGAAAAGAAGTGTGCCAACATACTATTTCTTGCAACATGTATATGAGGAGCAATTTCTCAAACTCAATATGTCAAAAAAATTTAATATTTTGTTTATAACCAAATCTGTATAAACCACTTCTACTAAATAGGATAGTGGAATAGATTTAGAACTAAAGTGAATATTTAGCATTGGGAAGGCAATTGGAAAAAGTATTTCGGTAACAAAACTGAATAAATCCACATTTTCTCTTTAAAAGTCAATGTAAATCTCGGTTATAATATACATTGCAACGTTTGTTATTTTAAAACTGAATAGATCCATACATTTTTGTATTTGAATGTATCAATCTCCACTTACATTACCGTAATTCTGTCGCAAGAGATATCAGCATTGTAACCTATAGATACATAGTTGTCAACCTAGAAACATTTTCTGTCCTGCTGGTCTTTTAATATATCCAAAACACTTTTATTTTCCAAAATGTAATATTCCTATTCTTGGTCAAAACTCAATGTGCCATTTCTGTAACAGTGCATTTTTGGTACCTCATTGTTGCTCTGACTGGGTATCATACTGTTTTTTTTTTTTTGCCCGTTTAGAGGCTACAATATTTTTCCTCTCTCCCTCCTGTAAAGTTTTTTTTTTTTTTTTTTTAGATATTTAGTTTTGAAAAAGTGCTCTTCATATGATTGTGTAACAAACGTCAGACCCAACGAAGTTATTGGCAGATCAATAACTGTCATAAAGTGTTAAAATTGAGAGATTCTAATTGGCTCAGTCATTAGGGTAACAGCTCCACGTATATGCCGAAATCAGTAGTATATTGGTAAACTGAACGTTCGGTAAAACCCAGCTTCAGTAAAGTTTTCCCACGATAAATCATAACCTCTAAACATAACTCATTTACCTTTAAAAATGTTTTCTGTTACCTGACAAATGGATATAAAATGTTTTAAAGCAGCCACGCATGCTCAGTTTTACTGTGAAATATTAACTTTGTACATACATCGCACAGGTATTCTTGCGATAGCGAGCTGCCCAGACAATTCTCCGAATAGTCTGAGTGAATAGCACAGTTCTGCTGAAGAGCCACGCGAACGAATTCCATGTTATGTTGTTTTAGCGTCCACAATAAGCGAAGAAACATTGCTGTCAGCAGTTTAGCTGTGACTGTACTTCATAAGATATGCAAGAAGAGAAAGTGATGGACACTAGGTAGGCTACTTACAATAGATTAATATTCTCACAAAACTGGTTGTCTGATTTGCAACCGGAAATAAAGCGATTTGCACAAGTACCTGCAATGTGGTAGTGTATTTTTATACAACTAATTTGTTTATAATAGCGCAGGAACAGTACTTAATTGCATCTAAATACATGACTAAATATTGTTTATGCTAACAAAAGATACTTGAAACATGAAATTGGCATTTGCAACCTTTGACGCTGGTTGTAATGCATCTTTTGCTCACGAACTTTTTAAATTTCCACCATAAAGTTGGAATATCGTATACAGTATTAACAAAAATTTATTTTAAAAATATTACTTGTTTAACGTATACAGTATTTAAGAACTTTTATTTTTAAAATATAATGAATTTATACATATACATTACTTGACTTTTATTTAAAAATATTATTTTATTTTCATTCCCCAATTATACAAATAAATAAACAAAATACCTTTAAACTTGAGTAATATGTTGTTTCCAGCGTGCTGAATGTTTAGAATTCAAAGAAAAAAGTTATAGTCACCACTATTTCTGGTAAAAATTCATCGGCTGTCCACATTAGGAAGGGGACTCTAGGTGGATCATCATACTATTGCACATGTAACAACGTTTGTGCTTCAACAAATCTTTATTATGTAGCAAAAGCATTATTAATATTGTCAAAGTAACACCCTCCTGTCTCATCCTAACGTGACATTGCAGACAAGATATGTGAAAGAGAATTTAAAATTTATATAAAACAATTTTTTACATCTTTATAGTAGGCCTATGTTTAAGATGGTTCATTACGATGTGGTCAAACAACAAGAGCTCATTATTGAGTTTGAGTATAAAATGGCAATACCGTTACTGTTCTATTAGCAATAACGTTGATACAAACACATAAAAACCATATGATTTAGTTACCATGTACTGTCAACTTGCACTACATATTAACTAATGCACATGGTGGTTCTGCAGAATTTGATGAGGGTTTCACTGGCCGTGTACAGACTAACTCCGGCCGCAATTCTTTCAGTTGCACGTGCATTGGTTCAATTTTGTTTATCATTATAACACCATAACTGCAGATTATTGTACGAGGTTACCATATTAGTTATCCCTGCTAAATAGAGTAATCGCAGATACTGCAGTTAGGCTATAATTAATGCTATTGTAGCGTAGTCAATACACTCTGCGTGTACGTCCGCTGCCTCCAGATATTACGACCAGGCCCTATTACAGTAGAGGCCACAAGGCCAAGTGAGCCGGGCCTCATTTCATAGAGGCTCTAAAACTTATGATATGAAGTTTGCGTTTTGAGCGATATAACTAGTATTTCAATTTGAGTACCATGTTATATCGTGCCTTCATACTGTGAGGCCCTTAACTTACTTTTTAAAAAGAGCCACACCACAACAATTCAAATTTACACTGTATATGAAAAGCGTCATCTAGAACCTAATTCTCCCATACTTGTAGTACAGGATAGAGACTTCATTCTTCTCTTCATACGGCAGTATGGATATCAGCAAGAATGAAAATACTCAGACTGTACTCTCTGTTCTACGCCACCCATTTCCATGGTATAAACGAAGCAAGGCAACCCTCCAACCTGACCACCCACCCACCCACCCTCCCATTTCCACTGCACAAAACTAGGTGGTCATGTGTTTGGTGGCTAGTGCATATAATTTGGATCAGGTAAGAAAAACACTAATTGAACTAGAATATCTTAAACTCAGTGCAAAGTCATTAACATGACTTATCGAAATCAAAAATGTGGGTCACATTCAACGTTTCCAATTGCTTAATATGATTTGTAGTTTGATTCTCTTGAGAATTGAATAACCTGATCTGTGGATATCTGTGTGAATTAGAACTGTTTCCAAGTAAATACTTAATAGGGGTATTATGTAATCTATGTAATGCAATATTTTTTCTCAAGCGAATGCATTATATTAGCTTCAAATTGGAATGTTTTGACAAATAATTGCTTAAAGAAATACTCAACCTGGAACTTGCTAGTATGTTTCTCAGTTTCACCATTGCATTGAGGATATACCTTAGTTTACCGGCCTCTGTAGCTTCAGGTGAACGAACTTTCAATGTGCTTAACCAGGTCAAGAACTATCACAAATCAACTATGGAACATGATCATTTGAACTGCCTTGCTATACTTAATATAAACTATTAAATTGAAAGGAAAATGAAGTTTTCCAAAGTTATGTGAGCATTTGCACAGAAAAAGGCTATAAAAGCAAATGTTAAATAAATTACTAAACAAGTTAATTTTCTCGTAACTAAGGATTACACACGCTTACGTTTTGACTACCCAATGCAAACCTCACGCGCCGAAAATCTTCCTGTTGTGATTTTATTAAGATCAATAAAATACCTCCACTGTTGCACATGTCTCACTCAATCACGCACAGTTTTACCAGCGCATGTCGTGCCTGTGCAGGTAGAACTTGTGTGTGACTGCCAATAGATTCTGTTTTTGTCTTTTGTTTTTATTGGAAAGTTGTGTACATCAGTTCCGGTATGACGTACTTCATAGACAGGGTGTATTTTGTCTGTACTTTAACTTGGTGTGAGGGAAACTTAGAAAGTAGATACCATCAGCGTGGAAAAATGTTTTTAAGGCATGGCTTCTGTTTTTAATTCGTTTAGTACAAGAAAAAGTCATCCGAATTTATTTTATAGCATTTAATGCTGCACGCCTGTTTACTTTTATTAATGAATTAAGGACGTAGAATCACTGAATGATTTTTTATAAACTGCAAAAGAAAAAAAAATTACTTGTTACCTTCAAACAAGGTATGTAAAATGAGCCTACCAAGTTCGAAAAACAAAACATTGCAAACTCGCACGTTCGTAAAATAAATGTTGGAACTCATATAATCAAATGAATGCAAACGTGGCTGATTTGATAGGTTATGCCGGTCACGAGCCAACGAGCGAAGAAGACTTGGCTGAACTCTGATGAGTTGGAGAAGTTGACAGAATCAGGTCGTGCATGAACTCGCAGTCGAAGGGAGCTGGAAAACAAATACGCCACGCCTAGAAGTACGCAACTGAAACATAGTTGGAGTTGGAAAAGTATGCCTGTCGCGTGTAGCACCAGACGGGGAGAAAGCCTAACACAAACCAGTAGGCCGTAATACACAACGAAAAGCAATCACGTCTCTGAAAGGAATTTTGACGTCGATAATAGACAGTCACCGACAATGTTCAGTGCTGAGAAAATTTACGTGACCTCTTCCATACATATGTGTCTCAAGAAGAACACACATGATCGATTTTAGTCACGGTTTTGCTCCATGGTGAATCCGATTCAAGAAATAAACGGAAAATTTAATTATTTTGTTGCTTTAATGAAGTGCGTGTTCCATTTATCCAACATTTAATAAATGAAGGAAAATTAACTTGCACGTACAGGAAACAAGTATTGTCTTGTCTGTGAGATACTTTTATGAATAGTAAATATCGGTGACTGGGTCTATAGCATTTACTCACAGGATATAAGTAACTTAATAAGAGAATCATGTTACAAAATAATTAGTAAACGTTTAGAATATAATTTACTATTCTGTCAGTATTTACGCCAATGTATTGTTCATTAAAAAAAAATTAAAACACTGATATCAGGAATATGAGCTCATAAGGGCGTTAGGAAATTTTACTGGTATACAATAACACCTTCGTTACGTGTATATTTAAGTGTGCCTGCTGGCTAGGCATGCGACCGTTGTGAGGAGAGTCAGTAAACACTTGTCCATTCAAACAGTCCTCTAACTGCCTACATGGTGTCTTAACGAACAGCGCTTAGCAGTCATTATAGTTTTGTTATTGGAGACAAGTTAACATTTTCATTTATCTGTCTTATGTGTATTCTAGGCATGTGCAAATGGCTGTAATAAGGATGTTTAGAATAATGACCTAGAATTAGATTTAAAGCTCGCGTTAGTTTAATGAAGTTTTGTACACAATTCAAAAGTAATGTTAAAGTAAGTCAGCTCAAAAAATGTCGGGATATTTTTGTTCGAAAAGGACAATATCGTAGGCCTGTTTAAATGAATATTAGTGCAATAAAAGCACGTGACGTAAATATTCTAAAAATAAACTTTTATTCTTACATCTTAAAATTAAACGCCATTTACTGACTCAACTTAAGTCCAATCACGTATAATTGGCTAACGATGTTTACAAGGTGTTCCGAATGCATTTAAGACAGAGCCCTTTCATTTTTACACGAAAACACAATACCTAGAGACATGCAAAATTCACGTTATTTCTTGCCACCAACCTAGACTCCAAATAGTTATACGTTCGTCCAACTTCCCCCATAAGCAAAACATGCCGTGGTCTGCCGGGTAAAATACATGTGTCCAGTAATTAAAAGTTGCATGTTTGAGTGACTAACCTGCCGTAAAGCGGTCGCACACTTAACTGACATCACATAGAGGCTACGAATAGTGTCATATCATACTGTAATATATAGGACTGCTAAGTCTAGTCTGTTTCCAAATATTAACGAGAATATTGCAGGTCCCTAACAATACCACATGATGAAACTATATTAGAAATATATATATATATAAAAATGAAAGGTGACTGATTGACTGACTGACTGACTGACTGACATATCAAACTGCAGCCCAAACTACTGGACCTAGAATCGTGAAATTTTTTGTGGGGGTTCCCTTCAGGTCATAGGCGAGCACTAAGAAGGAATTTTTCGAAATTCGACCTCTAAGGGGGTGAAAAGGGGTGAAATGTGTTTCCGAAGAAACGTCGATAGAGTTCGAACCCGACGGCCTATTATCGTGATTTTTTCTTTAATAGGACACTCGTAAAAATGCATATTAGCCAATTTAAAGATTTTTCGTAGTTCAACTTTTAAGGGGCTGAAAAGACGTTAAATGTGTTTCCAATCAACTATTGATATCTATCGAACCCTTCGGGATAGAGAGTTGATATTCACTTCAAAATATTGCTTACGTAAATACCCAAAAAGTAGTTTTAGGTTTTTTTGAAATTCGACCCCCAGACAGTAAAAAGAGGCAAAATGTGTTTTT
>PNEQ01011874.1:9688-33747 GCA_003012365.1 Medauroidea extradentata | reverse complement strand
AAAAAAAAAAAAAAAAAAAAAAAAAAAAAAAAACACTGTAAGTAGTTTTGGAAGTTTTAACACATACACAGTTTAACACTAATCATGGTTAATTTTGTAAGTAAAGAGAATGACCGGTATTTATTATTTCTATAGAAATTTATAAACGTCAATATGCATTTGACCGTTTCATAAAATATGTAGAGCGAGGTTGCGCAATAGTAACAAGGTCCCGGGTTTGATCTCCCGCTCCGGACATCCTGATTTCGATTATCCATGGTTTCCCGAAATCGCTCCAGGAAAATGCTGGTTTGACTCATTTACAATGGCCTTGGCCGACACCTCTCCTCTCTACTGATATTGTACCAATTTGTGCGTCTCCGTCTTAAATGACCTCGCTGTCAACGAGACGTAAAGCCTTATCGCTGATGTATTGCCGTAAAGGCAATGATTTTTGGTGAAAATAACTATGCAACATTTTGTTTCAGTGCCTCTGGTGCACACCTGCAGCTCTGCTTCTTGGTCAGTGATTGGCTGTTTTTAACTCTCAACATATGGGATCTACCCGCAAATCACAGACTATGGTGTATCAGTGACGTTATTCTCATTGGCGCAGTCAGATGAGTGACGCCTCTACACTAATGTACACTGCTAATAACTACGTACCAGAGTTGCAGATGTGAGCGTGAGGAACTGAAACAACATGTTGCATAATTCTTGTCACCAAAAATCATTGCTCTATGTATTCCAAACGATTTCACGATACTTACTTAACTAACACACATACATTTCGGTCTGCTAAATTTTCAAATTATTATAATTAGTGAGTTTTGCAAAATATTGCCCCGTACGTCAGAAAATTATGATTGATTATATTTGATTTTGGCTTATTTCCATAACAAAATTAATGATACTTTTAATGAAAAAAATTTGAAATATCTGCCATAAAATTAGGTACGAATACTGACATATTAGTGACAAAACAATGCAGGGATTCATTGATATGAAAATTGTGTTGATTTTAGAAATTATTTAAAAAACGCTGTATAACAATTGGGAATGGCTCTTTGTTAACCACGTTTAATGGTTGGAACAATATGTCACGCAAACATATGAGCGAGAACAGTATAATGTTGCCGACCATGCGTATGAAAGCCAGGCTTTGCAGTCACCATCACTTTCCCCAGCGTTTGCAAACTTGGCCTTTGGTGCGTGTCGGAAGCTCGGAGGAACACGTAGTTGTGGTAGACGAAGTAAACACATCTCCTCGTCACGCGACATGAACCACTGGCTCCCAGATCTGCCGCACCTCGGGGCACTGGCAAACAAGACGTGTTTGCTGTCGCGAGCGTGCGCCGTTTGCGTCGCGCCAATATGTGAGCCACTGAGCGAATCACCGATGTAAGCCTAGGGCTGCCGTACAATTACGGTAGGGAAACACAGACGTTGGCTACGCACGACCGATTTACCGCGAGTCCGTTTACTGAGCTACCAACCGTGGATTTTATATACCACTACACTGCTAACTTTGTTTCGCAGTAACTAAACAAAAATGACACTTGAATGACAGTAGTCGTACAATGCAAGAAATACATTTCAAATTGTGGATGATATATTTATAACAAGTGCTTCGAAATACACAAATGAATCATATTTCTGTACATTTAGAAGATAAATAATCAGTTTTTTTACACTTATTGTGGATTTCTAGTATCTTCTTGAAAATTAACAATTTATTTAAGTTTCAAAAATTATTTTTTTGGCAGCGAGATTTCCAGAATAAGTTAGTAAACTCCAATGAATATAATTTTATTACTTTTAGTTGAAAGATGTGCCAAAGAAATATTTATTTTACGAGTAACATTAGTTATTACAGAATTTTTATACAGTATACATATGTAAATATAAAATAAATATGTATTTGTTTAAATTTGTTTTCTTGTTTGTTACTGTAAATTAACAAAAGTGTTTTACTTCATACTCTTAAAACACAAAAACGGTTAAATGAATTACTTCATTAAACATTTCCCATTAACAATTTTACCAAGATACAGAAATGCAGTGAAAGATTAAAATGTGTTAACCAAAGGCAAAGCACGGAGTGCAAATACGCTAACTGTAGTGAGAAAAAAAAAACTGTCCTATCAATGCTGTCATTGTAGAGACTTAGAAAATATTGTGAACGTGTTTTTTTTTTTTTTTTTTTAATCTGTAGCTCACAGAAAATAGAGAACATTTTTCAAAATCGTATGGTGACAGTATCATTAGGATACAATTATGTTTACAGTAAATCTCAAGTGAAATATATTAAACACGAAAAACCTTACCAAAAGCAAGTAATAAATGTTCCATTCTCATACGTTTGGTGAACGCAGGAGTACATACCTGAAACAAAGAGAAAATATTTTTCAGTGTATTGTTCATGCAAATAATGCAAAAATATTTAGGAAGAAAATCATATTCAAACACTTTTAAAATATGGTATAAAGTAAGAATATGGCATATTTTTTAATCTCCTCCACAAATTAATATAAAACTTGAAAAAAAATTAATAAAGCTTCATATATTTTCTGTAAGAACATCAAAGTTGTCTCAATTTTCGTGATGTTAAATCTCTTTTAAATTTATAATTACAAACATATACATAATTCACATACACAATAAAATATAACGGGTAAGAAGACAAATTATATTACGTCCGTGTATATTTAGCTTCAGACTGTTATAGATAATAACGATGAGCTCGACTGTTAAACTGGTATTAATAATGAAAATTGTAATCCACAAATTAACGTTCCTACATTCTTAGACAGTTAATCATGCAGAACCAACAATAAATAAGCAGGTAAATGCATTATTATATTGTATTATATTATTTATATAAGTTGTCTTTTTTACAATATAAATGAAAATGCTATTTTTACCGTTACCCTAAAACTTATGAAATTACGCAAAAACTAAAATACGCCAAATACTAGTATTGCCTCTCAGCAAGCATACAATAGGAAAAAATTGGGAATAAATATACACATCTGATTTGAAAACAAATTGAAAAAAGTATAACTGTACCATGAAAACCTGAATTATCTCTGAGGTAAATTGTCATATCTATAACAAAACAAATCGTCCAATCACAGACTTACATGTGTGCTAGACATGATGTGAACTAGTAATGTAGTCTAACAAGGATGCTATAAATTTAATTTTATATGCAATAAAATGCAACAATATACTCTAGACAATTTTGTATTATTCAAGAATAATGCTTGAAAACTCTTCTGTCAAAGAATTCCATATTAATTCACAAAGTTCCTAGCTGTAAGTAAAATCCACAATGCGAAAGACTGAGTGATATACACAGGTTGTCAAGGAAAAAAAAAAGCAATAACAGGCACACCATGCATATCATGGTATTAACTGGAGACAAAAAAATTTAGTGAAAAAGTGTTATACGATGACATTTAACCTGCATAATGTTGGCAACATAACACTGTACTAAGTCCACTGTTACACTCCACCCATATCATATTTTTCTCACTACTACCGTTCTGACCTGCCTATTACGTGTGCAGATTAAAATCCCGCGCAGTCCAAACATTAATATACGTTAACTTAACGTAACATACATAATATAATAACTGGACGTGGAACGCAAGAAGTAACATTAACCGTGCAGTGTTGCCACATAATGCACTTAAAATGTCGTAGTACATTTTTTCACTTACATTTCCGTCTACTATTTGGCCCAGGATTCGCGTTGTGTAATTATTACGCGTTTGTTTCTGGATATCCTGCATATATACATGTATGTATATATATATATATATATATATATATATATATATATATATATATATATATATATATATATATATATATATATATATATATATATATATATATATATATATATATATATATATATATATATATGTATATGTATATATACATATATGTATATATACATAAATATGTATATATATACACATACTCATCACTGAACAAACGCAACATATTTGTAAATCTATGTGTGTGTATATTCCCTGTTGACTCCAAAACGGCTGGAGAAATTTTGATGGTATTTTCAGGCAATTTTCAGATAAGTCCAGCGGGTGATACTGTGAATTTTAGTAGCGATCAAATCAACAGAATTTTATTTTGTTATAATTATGCGAATATTTGTCATGTTTTCCCTACAAATTAATTAATTACAGACAGTTATCACTAAATAAATTATAATTAATAATACATAAATTAATTAGGATCGAGACTTGGAAGTGTGCGGCATATCATCTTCAATTCTTGGCTGTAGATAATTGTTGCTACCCAAGTCACTATTAATATGTATATATATATATATATATATATATATATATATATTTATTTATTTATTTATATATAATGTAAATATTGCTTCAAAACAATTTCAGATCTGCCGGCAGTAATATATTTCCAGGGTCACGAATGTCTCTATAAATGAATTCACCGTTCCATTTTTGTTCAAGCAAATATAATCGCTGTCTCTGTGTTTATGTTCCAGATTTATAGTAGTAAGACGCAGTTTGCAAATTCTCTGTGTTCTTTTTTTCTGTTATCCCCGGTTCATTACAAAATTATTTTTCGTACATCTGTACGTTTGATGTCTGACCCGCTGACAGCGTATTTCATCACAAAATTGTCATTAACATCTTTCATCATTATGGTAGTAAACGACTAACGAAACATGCGTATGTTTCTCTGAGAAAGATGTAATAGTTTAGTAAACCACTATGCTAACACTCGGCAGGTCGCGGTAAGGACTAGGAAGCACTTTACGTGAAATAATTGTAGTGTAAATATTTTACGCCAAACTCTATTAAGGTAAACAATGTTAAAATCAAACATCAATACGACAAACATTTTCTTTTATTTGTAAGGTAATTTTGCTTAATGTCTACTCACTGTAAAAAATTGTTTGTACTTTTACAAAGAAAATTCTCGGAAACCCAGTTGCCAAAGAAATTCCTTGTAAAACTACAATGGTTGTCCTTGTAATAAAATACTAAGTATATATTTGTAAAATTACAAGAATAGCCTTGTAGTTGTACATTCAATAAGGGAAAAAAATTTCAATATTCATTGAGCTTCATAAATATCATTGAACTTATTTATCAAATATATTTTGATAAAAGGACGTATACAAGAAATTATTTTGAAAAAAAAAAAAAATCTCGGAAGTTTATAAGTTTCTAACCACTCTCCCCACGCATCCTACCCCTAGACCAATGTGACTTCTGAAACGCTTTCCCTTTATTTATTTGTATACATTCAATGTACAGTTCAGTAATAATTCCTTCTTTTAAAGCACACAGTTAATATAAACATTCACTTTTTCCAGAAAAATACTTTTCAGAGGTTGTGATCTTTGTGTAAGTAATTTCCGACGAACTTAGGTTTTTGTAGGCTACATATTTTTTCTTAGTTTTTTTTTTTTTGCAAACAAAATCCTTTTAACATTATAAACTAATAATTTTCGCACTGAACATTTTTAAACATTTATAAAAGTTTGTAGAACTACGAAGAAGTGCTCTGTCATATTTTACAAAGTAATTTACAGTGCAGGGACTGTCGGTAGAGGTACAAAGAATTCCTTTGCAGTATTACAAAGTTTACCATGTAAATTAAAAAACTAATGATATTACAAAGATAATTTTTGTACTTTTACAAGGATTTGTAAATGTACAAAGAAAATTCTTGTAAGTTTAACAAAATTATTTTAGAGTGTTCGAAAGCGTTGTCATTAGACACGATGACACACAACTTGATGCAATGACAGGAGCTGGTAGAGGAGTCGATCATGGCCATTGTTAAAGGAACCATTCCTGCATTTACCTAGAGCGGTTTCGGGGAAATACGGTTAACCTAAATCAGGATGGCCCAGAGTCGGTAATTGAACCAGGGACCTCCAGGAGACAAGTTCTTTGTACCGTTTTGTGCACGCAGCTTTTTTAAAAGTTTTCATTATTGCGAAAGCTAGTCTGTCTGCAACACAAGAGTAACTAAAATTATGTTAACTTACATATAAATTACACGTTGTTAATATACATACTAACCTATAGTACGTCAGTCATTGATATTATTTTATTATTTCTACCGTGTATTTATAATGTTTTACCAATACCACAGACGTTCCTACGTATGGAAATAAAGACGAAACTACCCGTTTGCTTAAAAAGGTTATGATTTTCTTACATAAAATACTGTCTTCTATAATAAACATGTGTAATTTAATACCAAGTTACTGGTTTAATCAACGTTTGGACGTTGAACGAAAATTCGCCTTGCAGCTTTGTCGCGCTCAGCACGAAGGGAATAAATTATAAATAGTTTCTATTCGGAAATCGCTTCGAGTCCGCGTTTTTCGTCGTGCTGAGGTCAAATAAGCCTCTGCGCTTATTGGCTGGCATGCCATTTTATTCGCGTCGCACCCGTCGCGTCCGCCGCGCTATTGTAATTCTCATCATTATTGTAGGCCTACATTACCGAACGCAGTAGGGGAGTTTTTAAATGCGGCAAGAGCTATTAGGTTATGCAGATGGGGCTGTCATGTTCGAGCAGGAAGGACTTCCCTCGGAAGAGCTGCGTGATGAGTAAAGCAGGGCCGACGGGGCATCGACCCGAATCTCGCCCTCGGAACAAAGACGTTGTAGAGTTGACTTCCATGTCCCACGTAACAAAGGCTATGCAGACTTGACAGAATCTCGTCACTAAATAAACTCAACATTTGCTTGGGAACTCCTGAAGATGAAATTATTTTGTTCTTAACCCTTTTAGTGCCGAGAGTTGAAATATCGGAATTCATTGCTTGTAATTTTTTAAAACTAAATTTACAGTAATTTTTCAGAAAAAAAATATTTATAGGTTTTTAATTGTAATCGATTAAGGGAAACGTTTGTTGCCAGTAGCATTTTTTCCAAATTGATTTTTCATTGGTAACGAGCTATTTCAATTTTCAATAAATAATTGCACATTTCTGAACGCTATGATGGCGTGAGTGAGAGATTTTGGTCGGCGCTCAACATCCAGGTGTTTAGTGCGGGTGAGGGGTGATATTAAGTAAGTAAAGAGCAGTGTTGGAGTGAAATGGCTGGGGAGACGGGATATCTCCGAGAAAACCCGTCGACCATCGACATCGCCCCGCGCTACAGTCTACATGCGAAGATCCGCGGACCGACTCCGCCGAGAATCGAACCCGGATCGCCTTTGTTTGGGAGGCGAATTATCTGACCATTCGCCACAGCGGCCACTTAAAGATATGATGGCAGTTTTCACGTATGTACCTCGAAGAAAATTAGCATTAAATTGATTAAATAGTGAATGCACGGGATAATAACAGCTACCTCGTCACCTTAGTTTAATTTGGCGGTGTCATACATCGTTAGACTATGTATGAAATGAAATTCATCTTCGAAACTATTCTAAATAAAGTATTTAAGCTCTGTTGTTATAACCACTGACTGAGCTGAAGTAAAACATATTTGGTAAGACTGTATCAAACCTGATAATGTCTTAGCATGTTTCACCGATACCTTACAATCGGCGTTTTGTCTACTAATACATAACACTGTCCGTTTATACATCTTACAACATATGCCATACATGTTTTAATAATGCAGTTACTTTATTTAAAGTGTACACACATACTTGCTTTAATCTTCAACATAAAAAATAAACACAAATAAAAGGTCGGTTATTATTGCCCTAGAGAATAAACCCATGGCCTTACACTTTTTCGTCAATAAATTCATGGTTACAGATAATTATTTATCGTGCGAAATGTTAACTGTTCTATATTATACAATGCGATCTATATATAACTGTGGAATTTTTTCTTTACTGGTGTGTCACTATTTGACTGGGAAAATGCTAATACTGGTTAAGGTTAATTTTACTACATGTTGGAAAAATTTGTGTTAAAAGTTCGGCACATGCGAAATTTCTCCCGCTTGAGCGCTGGTGTTGGTAAGAGGGGTGTAAACTGACCGATCACAGAGCTTTCGTGACTTTTAAGTTACGTGAAGTTGATTATTTGAAAAGCCAAAATATGTTATTTTTGCACTTTGAATTTAAATAAAATTACTTCTCTTTGCCACGTCTAGTAAAAATTAATTTTATTATGGTTTCGTATTCCATTAGATACTTTAACGATTGCAACGCAACTAGTGGCAGAATTTTTCCCTGTGCTAAACTCTCCCATAAGAAAATACATATTAGTTTCTACCTGTATTGAATTGAAGGGCTTATAATCAAAGGGGTATAAGTGACGTTCACAACATCTTCGCTGCTCACGCTAACAACATATTTTATAACAGATGTTTTTGTAAAACGCCACGAAATTGTTGTCCACGAGACTGTGTAACACATACCTCTCGGCCGCAAAAGTATTTACATTCTACCGAAATTTGCACTAAACTCATGTTTCATGAATAAAAACTTATACCCCTTGTCTGCTGAGGCCTTCAGTTAACCTAATTCTGGTGTGCTACGACAGAACGTCTGTAAATAGCTAGACAGTGACACATAACTGTTGGCTAATAATGTAAGATGCAGGACACGACACTGATTTGGAGAACACACTGTCAGAAGAGAATCTCGTTATCTCTAACTAAGGTGCATCCTTCCTGATGAAGGTTGGCTCAGGGCTCTAGATTCAAGCTGACGGGCGGGATTGACCTACTTTCCCGGGGTGTCTGGTAAACACTACCCCAGACGTAGACAAAACACTGCTGGCAATATTAAAGCAGTGATGAGAGAAAAATACAGATATAGGATTAGAAAGCTACGTGCAGATAAAAATTACCTGCAATTGTGTATTTGTTGCAGGTCACAACTTCTCGTTAACACGACAGTTCTCGTTGATCAAGAGAATACACAAATTGATCAGCTATTTTATTTTACCGATACAGTTAGTGCATGTAAAATTATATGGACGCAAACAATTAGAAAATCAAATGGTCATATTAAGTAAATTACAGAAAAATATGTGCACAGGACTGTCCGGTCAGCACATTATTTCATGGGAAAGAATGTACCGAATTCTGACAAAAGAAATTACAATGTATAAAAAAATATCGTTAGCCTATATAAATTTATAAGAGTTCCAAAGTTTGTTTTATTTCATGAAAACATTTTAGTATTCTCCAAATGGTTAGCTGATGTATAGTTGCAGTAGTCAAATTTTATAATGCTATTTAAGACTAAAAAAAAAAACCGATAATATTAGCGTTCAAGTTACTCGGTTCCTTCATTTCAGAGTGTTTTAAAATTAACGTCTGAATTTTACTTAGGTAAATTTATAAATTTAGTAAACATTTTTAAAAGTTTATTAATATGAATGGGAAGATTTACTTTTATTAATTTTACAGTTTTAAATTTATTAAATTATCGTACTTTCTTAGTTTCCAGGAAACCATTATATTCGTCTGGTTGTTATTGTTATACTACCGACAGTTATTGTGTTGTGTTCGTTCGCTTTACACTGTGTCGCTTGTTCTGTTCTGTCATTTGCAACAAATTATTATGTCGTTCGTTTTGTTTTTTCTGCTTGTCGTTATCATTATTTTTGGCTGCTTCGTTCTTAGCTGTTTTCTGTCGGAATTCTATTTGTGGAAATATCGGAGTTATTTATTTTTCTCGGTTGGTTTCTGTGGCTGGGTGCTTGTTTGTGTCGATTCAAATTCTTGTTCGGTTATTTGTAGCTCACTGACAGAATTTCTTGTGGAATTTCATATGTTTACCTAGTTTTGCTAGTTACAAATAAAATACGTTTTGGTTGTTAACTTGTTTGTCTGTGTGTATTAGCTGGTTTTCTGTTACACACCATTTGCAGCATTGGCGTATTTCCAAATATTGGTTTATATAATTACTTTACAAAAACTGACATTTAAATAAAAATTTTTGTTTGCAGACACAAACAGCTTGTAGTGGGTAAGAAAGTGATTTCAGAGTGTACTTTTTAGTGTAATCGTGGTTGAGGATGAGAACCTAATGGCGCCACAGTTTAAAACCTCGGATTTGATAATGCTTCCTTACCAACATTGCTCGTTTTTTTTTTCATTAGAAATAATTAAAATAATTACAAAAGTAATGAAGCTATGATCATAAGAGTACTGTTAATTAATGGAAAAATACTTGAAAGTGACACCATTTGTAGATCTGCTCTAAACAATTAGTTTTATACGGTAGGATAATTTTTTAATATAATAAAATAACCATTTGCTTATTTGGCGACTTGCTAAGAACAGTGTAGTAGTTATAATTTTACTTGATCAGCAAAGTATTTCCTTAATACAATATTGTAAGCTTACTGTGGCTTTCCAGAGAGACTTAAACGGTTTTTTTGTGAAATGTCTTTCCTAAAATGTTGCAAAAATACGCTTATTACGTTTATAATAATAATTCCCTTCATTTATTCATACCATTACCAGTTTAATAGAATACATTTCTATAACTAGACCTGAGTAATTACACATTCAACGATGTATAAAAAGCTATGTTAAGGCCATGATCATTCGTTTATTTCAAACAATTGCAAACAACTCGAATATTTTTCTAACCAAATGCTTTGAAAAAATTTGAGACTGTGTACATTGGCATACGATACAAAATCTTGCCAAACCTTTTTTTTTATTTTTAATAATGTACCGTTTGCTAGCAAAAATTTATTTTGCTTCAGTTTGGCTTATTATGACAACAAATTATGTGCTATTTCAGTTGCCAAAATCTAAATGTAAGTTTAGTTTATTGCAACAGAAAAATTCAGCTACTAACGACGATATATAAGTTTTAAAACTGCCAGAATGAACTTTTTATATATGTATTAATTTGCGTTGAAAAATAATTTTCTAAACCACTGCTAAACTAAAGAGCGAAGCCTTAAGTGTGTATTAAACACTACCATTTGGATAATAGCTGCTAAGACAATTGTCATAAGTTTTCGCAGAAAATTTCCT
Source organism: Medauroidea extradentata (assembly GCA_003012365.1). Taxonomy (NCBI): domain Eukaryota; kingdom Metazoa; phylum Arthropoda; class Insecta; order Phasmatodea; family Phasmatidae; genus Medauroidea; species Medauroidea extradentata. The sequence continues at coordinate 22,777 of PNEQ01011874.1, read as the reverse complement.
CCGTGTCCGGTATTGTTGTGTTGTGTACGTGTACGTGCAGCGATCAGAATTTATGAGGGTTAGTCCGTGAGGCGAGTCTGTGTTTCGTTGCACGGAACACTGGTGCAGCGGCTACCGCATGAACGGTCAACTGGGACCTGTTACCAGGGAATCTCATCAGGCGCTTCGGTAAGCTCGAGAGCAATGTGACGTGTGCGACAAGTTCGAACAGTCCCAGCAGGCCTACCAACCTCTGATGCTGCTGTTTGAATGTGGCTCGCCAACTTACTGAATAAATTCGACCGCTTATTTTTATAGAAGCTATTGTTAAGGCTAAATGTCCCCCATGTATAGTGTGAGTCTCTGCCGAGTGATGGCAGCACTTTCGTGACAAAACATTTTTACATAAATAACTTTACATCCCTTGGACGGATTTTAAGTCGGAAAACGGCATTGTACATCGTAATACCATATTAATGTAGGTGACTAGGTTGCATTTCGTTTAAATTATCCAATGCAGTAATTTTTAAAGATATAATTTCAGAAACCTGTTTATTTTTAAAAGTCGCCTTAGAGGAATATGGCCATTATTTAGACGAAATAAACCAAGTTTACAGAATTTGAATAAGTGAAATAGTTTTGACGGAAACAGACAAATAAGATATTCACTATACAGTGTCAAGCGCGACGAAGGCCGGCCGCGGATGACCCAGCCAGAGATCTCATCTATCAGCCGTTCCGCGCCGGCTTCTTTCCATCAGTGTCTGCTAGTGTTGTCAGTTTTGTGTTAGGATGCCTGGTGATTTTAGACGCTATCCAAGAGTTTAAGCCTCATTTAATATTTATGCAAATTACATCTTATGACTGAGCAACTGTGGTGCAGTCGGTTGGCACGCCGGTTTTCGGCGTGAAATGTTGTGGTTTTGAGTCCTGGGTAGGCATCTGAGTTATTAGGTTAGTTAGTTTGTAAACAATATATACGTGTAATCACTTGGGCTATCGACTGGACGTAAAATACTAATGAAATGAAAATACAGGATAGTTTACGATTGCTCTGGAACAACGGAATAAAATTACAAAGCAAGACTAGTTTCTCGGTACCTCAATTGTATTACAGACATAAAAGTTTACGAAAATTTTTGTTGTGGTAATACTGACAGACGAGTACAGATTTGCACGCCAGCATGTCTGTGTTCGGGCGGTAAGAAGTTCTATAGCCACTTCACTATGTTTGCAGCCTGTATGCCTGTTCGGTGTCTGATATGTTCTATTACACTGTCATGCGCGTACTACTTACCTAACTGACATTGTACAAATGATTCACTCGTGTTTGAACTCTCCGCAATATCTATTGGCATGTTAGATATTGTCAAGTGCGTGCTTGCGGTAGATTTTGGTTCACTATACACTGGAATATAAACCGCATAAGGTGTTTCAACATTTTCTGAAAGCATCCAGATGCAATGGTACGCTTACGAGTTGCTGGAGTGATGAATTTTAAAAATTAATATGTGTATAATATTTTGGTGATACGACGCGAAATACGGATTATGTAAATGGATATTTTGTATGCCAATGAAGAGAAGTAAAAAAAAAATTCAAAATTAGTGCAAAACAACAATAAAACTTGACTAACAGGACGATAGTACGATTTATCACTAAATTACATGTAAAGTAAAAATGTATAGGATTGGAAAGAGATGTTAAGAATAACACTGGTTAAGTTGCACACGTATATGTCTGCTAGCATCTCTATGTGATAAGTCATGCGACGACTGGGTTTGTGAGAAAAGCGGAGAAGGAGGTATAAAAGCCTTCACTATATTTTCAAGCCGCAGCAATTGAAATAGGATAACACACATCCTATATCCTCCCTCCCCCAAACCCTCTGGCAGCTATCCCCCACGTAGCATCTTCAGCCTGAGCTAGCAACCGCATGCATGTTCACCACGCCTATGAGAATGCTGCTTTATTGTACATCTTGTTTAGGTTTTATTTACTGTATGTATAGAGCTATTGATCCCACACACCTGTAAATGCATAGGCGGCAACACAACGAGAGACAGTATCCACATACAGGATATGGATATCCTTGCCATTCGTATCGTCGTTTCTAGTTAGCTGAACAAGTAATTGAATGCTCCTCCTTTATTCATAACAGGGATATATGATATGTGGGTTTACAGTTAGTAATCAAATTAATGATGTATTAGGTATATTATGCGCCGGAATGGAAATACACACAGATTCTCTGTGAAAGGGAAAAATGTACTACGGTTGTCCTACAAAAGAAGAAAACCTGATGTGAGGAAGACGCTTACGGAAATGTAAGTAATATAGTAACGTTTCTTGTACTCAGGTTGTGCAGTCTTATGTGTGTGTATAATATATATATATATATATATATATATGTATATATATATATATATATATATATATATATATATATATATATATATATATATATATATTATGCTGTTCACAATAAAGTGATAACTAGACGCCCTCGTTACATATTTATCTCAACAAATTCATACTTAATCTTCGACAGCTTGCATGTACATTTTTTAGTTCACAAAATATGTGTTTGAGGAAAAGGATGACTATCATTAGTGGCATATATTAAGATCTGATGCTGGCTTTAATTTACCGATGAAATAAGTATAAGGATAGCTGTTTTTAGTTTTATATTCAGTTTACCTTTCTTTTTTTACCGTTCCAAGTGCTGATAATCCAGTGTTAGAACCCAGGCTTCTGGGCATATCGTCACAAACAGTTCTGACCCAGGCACCTCTTCAAGTAGCCAACCAGTACAGTGTTAAGCGGTGGCAGGAAAAGGAGAAAGAAAGAAAAGGTTGTCTTTGATGGCAAAAAGGAATAAAAAACAGTATCTTTTGGCCTAGTATAATGGAGGATACAGGGTAAAGAAATGTATGACATTGATGCTTACTAATTTGTCAGTATAACAATAATAATTTTGTCTTCATGCGTATTATTTTTGTGATATTGCCAGCCTCGATAGCGAAGTCGGTAAGACGCCGGTCTACGGTGCGAAAGGGCCCCGGTTCGAATTTGGACGGGGCATGGATGATGTGTTGTCTTTCCCCTCATTTCACCCTCATTGGATCTGAAGACCTAGGGCCGTAAAAATCTCTTACCTCACCTTTTAGATATATAGGTACCCAATGTAGCAGTTTTGTAGATATTTATTTAATTGGCTAATTATAGGAAACAAATATTGGTTTTATCAACACCACAAAGAGTAAATGGCTGGCAGAAACCCTCGCCAATCGAGTCAATCACTGTAACTGCCCAATACGATTCAGAATCCCGAATGCTTCCATGCGAACATACAGAATTTGGCGCTAAGAGGCATCCTATACAATGTTGAGGTTGATATATTTGTAAATATATGGGAAAAAATATTTCACGATCACTTTATTAGTGGGCCGCGGTGGCTGAGCGGTTAGATCGCTCGCCTTCCACCAAGGCGACCCGGGTTCAATCCCCGGCCACAGAATATTTAGGAATACAGAAGTGAAATAGCCGGTAGGCCAGCGAACTCAGTCACACACGCCAGAAAAATAGCTTCCCTGGCCAGCAAACATGGCGGAAACACCTACTGCCAATCAACATGAGGCAACTGCTCTGATTATCGGCAACCAGGCCAATAGGAAACCTACCGTAGTATGCAGGAGCCAAACACGCAGGGCTGGCCACAATGGTCTCGGGAAACCAATTAGCGGCGACGTTCGCCAATATCAAACGAGCCGCCACGTCATTTCGCGCCTGTATTACAATTCAGTCTGTGCCCCGGCCAGGTAAATCATGCCTTACGATGTCTCTGCTGGGCGGTTTTTATCGGGGTTCTCCCATTTACCCCACCCCTTCATTTCGAAGATACTCTACACTAACACCATTTATGCTCATCGGCATCCAAGACTTTTGCGTACAGTGCCGTAGAACCTACTTCACTTCAATGTCATGTCTGTGCGTATCAGTTACGACAACGAAGTACTACATAATCAGAATAGGTAAATTGCAGGTGTAGGAGCAATCTATTCTGGTATGCTAACATGAAACATTCATACAGACGTGGTAACATATACGGACTGCATTTCTCCACGTATTGTTATAAATGTAAATAAAATAAAATAATAAAATTACTAATAATTTGGCCCTGGAAATTTGTTATGATTGAGGGATGGTACACAAGATCGGTATATTTTAGGCGGACTAAATCAAATAGTTACGTACTTCATGACAAAAAAGGACCTCTTCTGCTGATATACTTAGGTATCCCCTCATATTGTTTCTCTTGGAGGTAGAATGGAAATTAGGAAAAATAAAAAGGTCGTTGTTTTGTACATTCAAACTACTAGATAAAACAAAGCCAGCGAAAAATTCAAACCGGAGGAAGATATTTATCCTATATATGCAATGAAGAACATAAGATTTTTATTAATCAATATAACTCATTTTACGTAAAATACACATGTCGCGAACCCCCCTCCACATACACACACTCACCAAAATACTTTGTAACTTCATATGTACATCGTATTATCAATGTCGATATTATTTTTGCTGCTGTCTGCGTGGCAAAAGTGAATGGGAGGAGAAAGCAGTCTTCTGAAACAATGAACCAATCGTTTACCAAATAATCACAACATGTGTGTACTGTTATAGTAAGAAAACGAAAGAAAACACAATCCCAGAGGAACTTCGTCTGGGATTGTTTTTTCTTGCGTTTTCTGTGTTTTGGTGTGTTGTTTGTATTTTGTCACTTTGTCTTTCAATACAAGTTTGGCCAATGCAACATGAGCAATGGCGCATGTCCACAAACCAATAAATTCGAATAAAATTTTATTTTTGTTAATTTTTTATGTTGTGTGGAACATTCTTACTGGAGGTAAATGTTTTTTTTGTAAATCTGTTCACTCAAAAAAAAAAAAAATTTCTTAAAAAGAAAATTGTTATTTCAACCAGCTGTATAATAAGTATATTTTAGGAAATCAGAAATGCCTAAATAACCCCATATTGCATCTTGGAACCCCAAAATTTCCCGGGGAAGGACTCCAGAACCCCCCACTTTCTTTGGAGTTGGGTGTTCCTCAACAATGAAATAAATTTCAGTCCGACTTTTATGAACTACATTCATGCGATGACACAAAGCGGTGCCTATAATTACTGTAGATAGATATTATCTAATTTTCTAATTTTATCTGTAAAATCTGCACCGATTTATGACATTACGCATACACACACAAGGTAACTAGCATCTGCAAGACAAACATTTGTTCCTGCGAGTCAGAAACAATGTTGAGACGTACGTAATAGCTCGGAGGAATAGTGACGCTACCTCTGTAGAAAACGAAACGCATATGGCTTCGTGTTTTCCACGGTTTACTGAATTACCACCAGGCGAAAGCTTGGACGATACTTACTAACAACCGTGTCTCAATAACGGTAGTATAGTTGATTTAGTTGTTGAGTGTTTCTGTCTATAATTACCACGCTGTCATACAAATGTAACACCCAGCCTTACGTATTTTCAAACAGTACTATATATCATTACAAGTGAGAGATAGGAAGGATGCCTTTGACCTTGGAAGCACACCAACACCAAAGGGCGACTGTCGCATTAACACTGTTGTTTACGCGAAGGTAAAAAAGGGGGTGGGGGCGCGAATCCTGTATCGCGACACTTTACATGTTAATATCTTATTTTTCTGTTTCCGACAAAAATATCTGACCTATTCAAAATCTGTAAATTGCGTTCAATTCGTCTAACTCATGGCCATGTTCCTGTAAGGCGACTTTTTAAAAAACATTGCGTTTTAGACATTATTTTTCAATCATTTCTATATCGGATAATTTTAACGGCATGCAAACTAATTACCTACATTAGTATGATATTACAATGTAAAATGAAGTTTCCTGCATTAAAATCCGTTCATGGGTTGGTGAATTATTTCTGTAGAAAAATTTGCTCATTTTGGTGCTGCCTCGTGGTGGTGGCATTCTGATTTAAAATCGGGACATTTAGCCTTAAACTTAAAAAAAAATTCTACGACTTACTGACTATGTTTTGAAGCATGTTTAAATTTAATTAACGATTCTGGCATTCTTACCGACATCCGACTTTGTGTTATTTCATTCTCTAAAATTTCTACCAAGTTCGCGTATTTCATAAGTCACTTCAAAAACAACTTAAATGAGTTTTTAGCAATGCCGGTAACATAATTCTATTTTAAATCGGTTGCTTCTTATTCTACGCATTATTCAATGACGTAGAGAGTTATGGAAGCAAAGTACAAAACAGTGTGTTGACGAACTTCTGTTTATTAGTTTACCTGTAGGGTCCATAGCAGAGCCATGTAAGAAAAATCTTGAGGTAAAGGTGAAATTGAGGAGAACTTCTGTAAAATCTGAGAATTATTCGTTTGCATTGCACAGTCAGGAAATTAAGATATCTCAGTTGAGGTGGAGTGCTACCACAATATTAACGAAGAAAATTATTTCTCTTCATGCATCGACTTGTAATTGCAGGTTAAATGTACATTTATAATATACAAAAGTTAAATTACGTATTTTAATCATTTATGTCTAGGGTTTCGTATACTGTAAAGTTGAAAAATGCTAAATAAAATTATAAAAATATGTCGTTGATATGGTTTATAAAATGGTATCATAACCAAGTTGTTTGAAAACAACAGAGACATTTAAAAAACGACATCACTTTCATGTAAAAATATACAACGAATATAATCTATGTTGCCTTTCCTTTACCCAATGGTTATGTTCCTCCTCTAAAATATTACCAATAAATTCAAAATAAAAATAGTATTCTCCCCCATGTGGCATTCTAACCTCAATTTATGGCCATTATGATTGATTTGCAGCTTTATAATGTTAAGGAAGGTTTGAAAACACCGTAAGAATTTCTCAGCTTTTCCTTAGAGTTCACTCATTTTTCTTCTCTGCAATGAAAATTTCTCACACTTCACTCAGAGAGGCCACAGAATTTACTCAAAACGACTGTGCAATCGGTCCATAATTAGATACTGAAAAAAGAGAGGATTACTTTTGTTTTATCACCCAAGTCTCTCTTTACTGTGTCCCTGAATATTGCTGAGTATTGGAACGATACTGCGTAAAATATTACATCGAAAAAATAATTTATTTTTGGGTTACAGCAATTTTTTGTTAAAAAAAAAAAAAAAAACAAGATTATTATTGTGGACTTTGAATTTGATGATATTCATTATTACGGTCACAAATTTAGGATCGCATGCTTACGTACTCAGTTTTCCATGTACGATTACGACACATGTTCACGAAAGGTGTAAAACAGGTTTAAACTAAATTAAATGTATTGAAGTGTTTGTCAGCACATATATTAATCTATATCCCAGAAGTGTATTCCGTAGATACTTTGTTTTATATTCGAACAAAGACGATAAGTTATTTTTTTATATTATAACACACACGTATAACATAATCAGCTTCGCTTAATGGAGTTTACATGGCACTAATACTCACACATGCGTGGAATTACGTTTAGATATAAAATTGTTTTAAAAGCTTGTTAGCATGGTGCAAGGAAACACTTTAAAACGTTGGAATACCACATCGGTTCCAGTTACGCAACATATTATGTCATCTGAATTCCTAAGGATTTTATTAAAAGAGTTAAGTTTAAATTGTGTTGAGAATTTATAGTTTATAGTGTTCTCGTGTTGCATTTTAAATAATTTTAGCAGCTGACTTGGAAAGCTAGAAGACTGCATACCGTTATTTAAGGTGGAAAAGCACACTATTGAAGAAAAAGAAGAAACTTTTGAGTTCGAAAAGTACTCATGAACGGCCTGAATCACTTAGCTGGTGCGAGCTATGGTACACGAGTAGAAGTTATTCTCTGAAGAAACTCTGGTGGAACGCCTAGATAAAAACAGGTCTTTGTAAAAAAGTCTACTTTTAGCTTTTGGTTTTGCCATTTACCTTCCCTCTTCCAGTGCGAGCTACTTAATTAACTTTACTGCATTGTTTTCGTAACGGTTTTTTGAGCATAAAGTTCTCTTGGGATATCATCGTTGGGTTATTTCCATGCTCGTCTGAAGTCGAACTTTTTTGCGTACTTCCAAATTACAATAGGAAAAGGTCGGATAAAGTTTTGGACTTATTATTCCATTCGAAGTCACGTCTCGAGGAAAGTTTAGCAGTATTGTGAAAATCGTTGTATCTGGAATACCGTCAGGGCCCAAGATGAGAGTGAACAGAAGAAAAAGTTCGAAATTACTATTAGTAACATTGCACAAATACATAAAGGAATATCTGTACCTACATATCAAACGTGAGAAAAATAAATTACCTCCTTTGGCATAACAATTTATTTTACCTAAGTTAAAGAATAATTAAAGCAAATGTAAATATTTTTATCGGGCGTCGTTTGCCAAGCAAAGTAAGCGTAAATACGTAAATTTAGAGGCAATTGAAGTAACAGGCTCCGTTGCATACAAATTATTAATAAATACACTAAAAATTCAATTTTTATAGCTTCATGTTTGCTATTACATATATGGCCACTAGATGACACGTAAATACATTAGATTCAGTGGTCAGAAGATTGAAATGGCAATAAATTAAGCATTTTTATGGTACACTTCCCAGTATTCAGGCTCTTGTACCGTGTACCATAATATTTTAATACTTGCATTCGGAAATACTTTGAATTGAATATTCGAATCTCTTCGTTTTGAAAAGCCGTCAGTCACTTTCTCGACGGTTAACACTTTAATTTTTTCCTTGATCACCAAACGTAAGGCTCAAGATTAGTGTGGAAAGTGCATCGCTTAATGCTATGGATTTTTAGTTGGAAGCATGCAAAATGTACGAATCGTTTTGAAAGGATAGACTATTAGTAACTGACATCATAAATTTTGCTTTCTATGTGATGAACATTTAAAACAAGGTGACTCATTCGAAGTGGTAAAAATAAGACAGATGACAATAGAAATCACGCAAAACGGTATACAATATTTCGGTATACTGAATGTTTCCTATGACATAAAACTGTACATACAGTATGGCTTTTCGAGCATTGATAATCCATTTTGTTTCAATCAAAAAAAATTTATTCCAATTAATTTTGGTCCACTTCGCCACGTTGTTCAGAAATGAAATGTCCAATCGGCATGTGAGGACGTTTGAAGCTGAAGCAATGAAACTTAGTGGCGAATTTCACAATTGCTCTATAATAGTGAAAGTACAAATTGAGATAGGTCATTTTCAAAATACCATACGAAAAATAATTTTTGAAACATCCGATGGGCTGTAAGACCACGGGGAAGAATTGTGAAATGCTTAAGGATACATACATCTTACAGCTACGTTCAGCTATCCATACCCTTTGCAAAGAACGTTGCCAGTTACCAACTGAACCATGTTCGTTTTAAACATTTTGGGCGACTGAAGTTTCGCTTCTTCATCATTAGAAATAACTGCACGTTTTATTTCGCACAAGAAAATGGTTTTGAGGTGGACATAAAATGTTTTGTCAATGTGAACCTCACCAATTTATTTTTTAGTGGTTACAAATATTTTTGTTGTTGTAGTCATTGAAAACTTTACTGAGTACAGCAAAAAAATTTTACGGTCACCACAAGAAATTAATGTGAGGTATATTCTACGACGAAAGACGTTGTAGTCGTCACAAATAATTATTTGAGTGTGGAGACAACTTTGGGAGTGGCGTGGTGCAAAGTGGTGCCGAAAATTCCGCGATGGCCGCACTGACGCTCGTGGCAAAGATGGTCAGGATAGGAAGTTACTAGAAACAGATGAATTGGTAAATACAGAGTTTTTCGTTAGGGACGTGGATTCATCACATAATGGTCCGAAGAATATCGGCACATTTCAAGGTCAGCCCTGCACAGTATATTATTACAGACATGCTGGGACACAGAAAAACTTTGTGCCCGATGTGTACTGTAGATGTTGGCTGGCTTCAGCAAGGAGCGGTGAACGGCATCGACCTTGTCATTTCTGCTGCTGTACGTGGGCAACGGATGACAGTTTTTTAATAAAACTATATTTACCACCAATAAACACTTTGCAATCATATGAAAATGCAGTACGTTCTTGCAATACTCAAACGGAAATCTGAAATTCAGATAAGAGTGAAATATTTGTTTTTTTAATATTAATTTTTAAAAATGTGTATAAAATAAATAAAAACAGCACTTAATATTTGTGACTCACACCACTATGAATTTCAGCCTCACAATTATCAATGCTGTTGAATAATGCTCAACATTACGAAGGGCACGACAATTGATCCGCAGCAAACGGAGAGGAATGCCGACAGGTGTTGTCTTGCATCATAGAGACCCGGAAATTTCGAGGGTTCAACAACCTGCCGGTTAGTTTCCACAGTCCTATGTTCAATATGTCCTCAGCTACTTGTAAATTAGCTGCTGCTCCTGTAAGTGGACAGTTATATATCTGGACAAGGTATCACCGGAGTTAGAGAGTGTTTTCTTGTAGGCTTGCTATTGCTTGGGAGTCTTCAAGTACAAGTCAAATAAACAGCAAACCAGTAGCTGAAGTAACTATAATGTAAACATTTTTTTGTACTTTATAAAGAAAATTCTTGGAAAACCAGTTGCAAAATAAATTCCTTGTAAAACTACAATGGTTGTCCTTGTAATAAAATACAAAAAGTATATTTTTGTAAAATTACAAGGACTAGCCTTGTAGCTGTACTTTCTAGATGAAAAAAAAATATTCATTGTGCTTAATAAATAACACCGAATTTATGTATCAAATAACTTTGAATAAAGGACGTATACTTGAAATTGTTTTTAAAAAAAACTCGAGAGGTGATACATTTTGAACCTCTCTCCCCACGCATCCTACCCCTTTATTATTATTTATTTATTTTTTAATTAAATGTTAGGCTCATTGGCGAGGTCTCAACATTGCCAACGAGCCAGTCACTCCCCCTTTACAACTTCATCTTTAGAAAATTCCCCAGTCGTGACAGTTTTGTTGACTCTTACAAATATAATCACTCGAACGGACAAACATAAATTTTACACCCAGACAGACCTGAGAATCGAACATAGAACCCCTCGTATCTAAGTCCATCGCTCAACCAAATGAGCTACGGTGGGTCGGCATCCCATAGACCACTGTGACTTATGTAACGCTTTCCCTTCATTTATATACATTCAATGTACAGTTCAGTAAAAATTATTTTTTTAAAGCACGTAATTAATATAAACGTTCACTTTATTCCAGATAAATACTTTTAATTGGTTACAATATTTACATAAGGAATATCCAGCGAACTTACAATTTTTGTAGGCTACAAACTTTTTCTAAGTTTATTTTTGCAAGCAAAATTCTTTTAATATTATAAAATAATAATTTTACTAGGAAAATTTTTGAACATTTACAAAATTTTGTACAACTACGAAGAAGTACCTTGTCATATTTTACAAAATTATTTACAGTGCAGGAACTGTCGGTATAGGTACAAACAATTTCTTTGTAGTATTGCAAAGTTTACCTTTGTAACTTCATGAACTAATTATATTAGAAAAGAAAAGCCTTGTAAATTTTACAAAACTTTTTTAAGAGTATAGTAAGTACAGGAGTTTGAAGTCTAACGTCTCTTGAAATGAATCCGCGAAATTTCCGTGTCTCTTCACGGCAATGCCCGTCCGCATAGTGATGCAATAACCCAACAACTGCTTACAAGATTCCGATAGGAAGCGTTTGATTACCCTTCTCGCAGCCAAGATTTGGTACCATGTGCCGACATTGAAAAAGTGACTGGGAGGAAAACGCTTCAGCTGCAATGAAAAACTGCGGGACATTGACACGACGTGGTTCTAACGGCAGGCGGCAACTTTCTTTGTAGAAGATACTGGAAAACTGGTGCACCGTTACAAGTATTTCAGTCTGTGTGGTGAATGTGTTGAAAAATAGGTGGAAGATGTACGTATCTTTGACAGTAAAAGTATTTTATGGTTTATTCCCGTGTTTACAGTTAATCAGCGATTGAGAAAAATAACCGTCGAAATATTGAATAAAATTTATTTATTTATAAAACAATGTGTAATATTAGAATTTTGTAAAATAAACAAAATAATATATACACAATATATATACTTTATAAATTAAAGAATACATATTATGTTCTCATGTATATTATAACTTTAAATATATTTAACGTTCACAAAATTATTACATTTACATTAGAAAACATTTAGAGGTTATTTCTCAAACACGCTTAAATGAAAAGAACGAGTAAATGGAAAGATATATAATTTTTTAGTTACTTTATACAACAGAACGGTAACTACAAAAATTGGCTTTTTCAACGATAGAGTAGCAAAGAATATTTCAACATTTAAGTGTTTTTATGAAAAAAAAAATTATGTACGTTATTCAAGTTAAGGGATATTATTATTTTATTTTATTCGTAATTTTGTGACAGAATCCAGAAGATTGTTACCTCCCACGAAAGAATGCAGTTGTCTGACAGTCCTGTACACAAATTTTTGCTACCAACAAAAATACACCTTTACTTGCTCGTTTAAAAAGCTAATACGTTGTTTAAATAAAACGAACAAGAAATACAAAAATCTTTAATTAATGACATTCACCAGCCATCATAATACAGCAGTCAGTTGAAAATATGCCTACGGTCGAACATTTATTGATTCTCACTGTTTCAGTTTTAAAAAGTAACTCCAAAAATGTATTCAACAATATATATTTCTTACGGAAAACTTTGTTATTACTGAGAACGTTTTAAATTAGTTACGTTACATACTAAAATTTTAAAATTTTGTATTTAAATTTGTGTATTTAAAACGGAACGACCAAATGGTATAGTATCCATTTCAGTTGCCGTACATCTTAACAATCTTCAAACATTTTGTTTACAAGAGCTATCAAAAAATAAGCCACTTGAGGAAGAAAACTGTTTGCTTTGGTTTTTAGTATTAACACCAGTATATATATATATATATATATATATATATATATATATATATATATATATATATATATATATATATATATATATATATATAT
>PNEQ01011873.1:9921-33735 GCA_003012365.1 Medauroidea extradentata | reverse complement strand
TCTAGAGGACAACAATAAAACTAATTTAAAAAAACAAGATAGAAGGTTGAGCCAATGAGGGTAGCTAGGTATCAAGACAACGGACATTAAACAAGAAGGTGGGTAGACCGTACACATTTAATTACGAGACACATACTGAACAGATCCGGTGATCCGGCTCCTAGGCTCCTGCAATAGAACCGCCATTACTACACTACTGTCAAAGAACCTTTGTTAGTGATTGACTGTACGAATTCATTAAATACGCGTTTCAGGGAGAAATTTTTTTTGCCAATATTGTAAGTCGCATAAATTAAACTTAACACTTAAAAAATTTTTGTACATAAATCGTTTATGTTTTATGAAGATACTGCAATAAATAAAAACTTAAACAATTAGGCTAGCTTACGTTAACTTGAACTACTGAATTGAGGGGCAATAGGTTATGTTTACATTACTAGATTCGATACTGCGCCTAGAATATTTAAAAAACGCTTAATTTGCTCAGTTACGTAAGCCACGTTACACATGTTTTTGAGTTATCTACCCAAACTGAATACAACTTAAATTTATATTGCGCAATACAGAGCCTCAGAATGGAACTTGTTTGCTGTATAAACACAACAGTTACGGATTTACATTAAAAATGGCGTACGTCATCAGAATGAAATTTCTTGTTTGTGTCATGGCGGCCTGTCATGGATGATAAGAAAATTATGCAGTATCTGTATAATGATGTATGGAACCGTTGATTTTGTATCAAAAGTTTTCCTATCGCATCCAGATATGGTATCACTTTCTGGAACATCTCCTTTAGTCTTTATTTAATTTTTTGGGTCACAAACTTAACACTGTGGGGTTATCACTAACTATGTAATTAACAATATTTTCCTTATTTAAATAATTAGCTGAAACTATTAATTTTTTTGTCTTCAAATACATTATGTTCTATAGTAAAAACCATTTATAGAAAAACTGTTAAAAAAATTTTATAGGTATCTCTTCATGTTTTTTAAAAAAAGTAATTGTTGCAATGGTTATAGAAGTTCTGTGGCGAAGGCCCCGCCGACAATTAGGAAAAATCGCACTGAAGTGTATTCGGAAACACTAAAACATGCGTTTTGATAGTATGCTTACTGTACATCCTTTCTGTTATCGTTCCGACATATTAAAAAAGTTGTGGAAAAGCCAAAAAAAGCCACTTTTTAGGAGCAACTTGCGATGAAAGTAAGGGAAAAACAGAGTATTGGACAGTTCTGAAAATTTTCAATTTTCAGCGAAAATGCATGGCATATTCACCCTCTAATGCGTATTGCCCACTTTAAAATGCCTAGGGTGGCACCCCAAACCTTTCCAAAGATGTATACGAGGGACGAAACATAATAGCCACAGTGTCTTAGAAATTAAAAATTTTTGCGCAAGTGTGTGTTTTTGAATTGGGCGGCTTGTATTGGCCATCCAGTGTCTTGACTATCCTACTTAACAGTCTTGGCCCTGTATCAGCGATACCATACGATAAAGTACAATTATGTAGGGGGTAACTTGTTCGTGATCATGTTGCAAACATTTTCACAGCTGTGCTTTTTTACTGTCCAAAGCTTTGTTTTGGAGTTGGGCTTACGATGCAAAATGTAGTATGTTACAGTGTTTTTACAAAAAAAAGTCTCATGTCCGACCATAACTTGTAAACTATAGGAGTCAGATATATTATGTAAGGGGATAATTTGTGTATAATGTTGCAAATTTTTTAAGTGCAGTTCATTTTTACAGTCAGTCGCTTCTTTTTTAAATCAGACACCATTTGTATTGCATTTCAGTGATTCGACAAATAAAAATGCCGTGTTTGTCTACAACTTGAAAATCGTACAAGTAGAGAAATATGTAGGGGTTTTTCTGCTTTGTAATTTAGTTGGCGATGATTTCTTCCCCTTGCATTATTTCCGTTAGGTGCTTTAGTTTTGAGATATTGTGCAGTTTTTGTATTACATTTGTGTACCGTTAATTAATTTTGTTTTATTTAATTACAAATTAGGCTATCACAACAGCAGCCTAGTGGCCGTGGCATTATGACCGTACAAAACAAAAACACATTTCAAAACAAAACATTAATAATGTGCAGTGTTCTACTATAACTTTAAAACCATATCAGTTTGAGAAATTTTATAGGGGGTTATCATCTAATAATTTTGCTGATTACCTTTTATTCACCGTTAATTTTTTTGTAATACAGTATGCTTAGTTTTCGAGATATGATGCAGAATGTAACTTGTCAGTGGTATGCCTGAGTTAACTGGGCTGTGGTTGACAATGACTTTTAAACTGTGCGAGATATATATATATATATATATATATATATATATATATATATATATATATATATATCATGTAAGGGATATCAAACATTTTCTTTGCAATGCATTTTTCTCATTATATTCTTCGTTTTTGAGATAACGACAATAATTTTATTTTGTTTCAATTATCAGCTTATCTTGAATCGGACACTATGGCTGATTGTAACTCGGCCCATTGGCGTACTTTTATAAACTATATATAGATCACAACATTCTATGCTATCCTTGGTTGCTTTCATTCCACTTTACAAATAATGCCTTTGTGATGTCCATTGGACACCTACCCAATACATAACAAATGGTAATTTTTGGGGTGTTTTAACGCTTTACTTCCACACAAAACAAGAATCATTGCGCTACGACCACTTCACAATTTCAATAAAAAGTTGTTTTCACTTACCTGCTTAGCAGAAACGGTAGCACAGAATGCAGTTTTGGCATGAATCTCCTTTACCTGTTGACTGGCTGAAGTCGCTCGTTTAAGGGTGCATTACAAAATCTGTCACATGAGTGCGAACTAGTGAAATTCACTGTACTCGTGCGCTGTTCAGCAGTCCAAAATATGCACTTTTACTCTTAATATAATCATTAGTTTTCGAAAGTCTGATGGTCTGGCCCTGTCCAATACTGAGTGCTTTTCTCTTACATCATGTAGTTATATGAAACCACTCAACTGACATGCTTTGATGTTTTGCACAACTATACAATCATAAAAATTGTGTCACTCATTTTGAGTTGTGTAACCAATGTTCGATGCAAATGTGTATTTTTTTTATAAAGGAATCTGCATCTATTGCTGAAATTTAAGCATTCTCTGCACTGCCACATCCCCACATCTCAGTCCTGGGTGGTGATGACTGGAACAGTTTGCCATCAGGTAACTGTTACATTCCAACAATGGAAGGGCACTGTATCAATCCACCAGTGAAGGCCAGTGATGCAATAATTGTGACTTTCGCAATGTATTTTGTGCACTCAGTGGCATACCCTCCCAAAACAGCTGGTATCTGGGAGTTCATCCAAAGGTATTTTTTTTCTTTGGTTCATTATACATTTACATTTTTTGTCTTTGTCTATTATGTCCTGAAAATTGTGGGGACAAACATAACTGAGCAGTTACGCTAATCCGAACAGTAACTCAGTTTGTTAATCGTGAAAAATTTGAGTTCTATTCCTTTTTTTTTTTGTACTGATACAGTTTTAAAGAAATATGCAATTTTTAGTGAAAATTTGCTGGCTTCGTCCAGGAAATTGAGAATCATTGTTTAGTTGGGAATGCCCCACGTTAGATGCCAACTTGACAAACAATTGTGATGAAGTCCCTCTTTAAGGTTTAAACAATAGTTTAGATGTTGATAACGTTACATTAATGGTGTGTGTCTGGTGTAGTGCATGTGTGTAGTGTGAAGTGTGTGTGTTGTTGAGTTGATAATGTTGATAGAGGGTCCGCGGCAGTTATTGTGGATGGGTAAAATCCACTCTGTGGATTGACTTGCAGCTTTTTTTTACTCCTTACCTTTTCCCCCAGGCAATCATGGCTGGGGTTGGATAGTTTTTCTTTTTTACATAAAACACAAAACAACTGCCGTGTGCATTCTCGATATCATCTTCAGATGAGTTTGGATTTTACTTCAAATTGCTGTTCTTGCTTAAACCTACTTATAGATATAAGAATGTTTCCAAATTGCAGATCACCAAAAAATATAAATTCAAGAAAAAAAGGAATACTTCGCTCAACACTTGATTGTAGACCATTTAGCCAAGAACATGTCCCTTGGCATACTGATTCTCAGAGTTCTGTCTCAGCGTGACTTCTGCAGGACCTATCACACTTCCTTTCCCACACGACCAGTAGCTTGGGCCGCTGCCCTACATCCTATCAGCACGGCACCGTCTTGGAGATTGGATCTCAGCCGATCGCGAGTGTGCACTGCTTCACCAGATGACAGTGTTCTTCCCCCGGACCGCAAATACACAGTCTTCCTTCTATTATTCAACTAATTACAAAAATTTTAAAGTATCCATAAAATATTTATTTATGAAGTAGGTTGCCCATCACTGCTAATTAATTAATCACTGGTCTATATTGCATAATGGTTTGAAATTTTCACAAGAAAATAGTGCCAAGTAGTGCTGCCTGAATACTTCCTCCACCCTCTCAACCTCTACTGAAACTGACAGCCCTTACAACCAATTACAATTCTGGATTTGCTGCAAGTCCTTTTAGGGCACAGCACCTAGCCCTTTGCTGGAAATTCCTGTCTGTACCCTGCTGGGCTGATGTTAGCTTTACAAGTGAAAGTTATAAGAATGCTAATAGAACTTTGACACCAGCTATCAAAAACTTCATTTGGATAAGTTGAAAAAAAATTGAAAAAAAAAAAAAAAGAAAAAAAAATAATTGAATGGTATTTCACATGACTCAAAACACTCACTTTCAGAATTATGTTATTATTAAAGTTAAAATTGTTCGCATATAAATATTAAAATTCATCTGTGTCCTAGCACTTGATCAACTACTTAATCAGATGCCAAGGACTTCCGACCAGGTCCTCAATTGCCTTGTTGGGTGTAGAATATTACTTTTAAGTATTAATATATATAGTCCATTAAATTTCAGAAAAATATTTATGATGAGGTTACACCAGCACATATCAGTATTATTATTACCACTTGACATCAAACGGATGCTATCTTTGAATTAAATTGTCTTGGCACCATTTTGAGCATGTGGGACAATATCCCACCAGAAAGTCGTTGAATATCGTTAGTTACCAGTTCCATACAAATTGTAATTTGGATTCACATTAGAACATCACAAAGACAATAAAATGAGAAATCTAGTTGACTGATCAGGAGTGCCCCACTTAACAACATTTTAGGAATTTTCTGTATTTTGGCATCATTAATTTAAATATTACAAGTATGTAACATGGTACAACTTAGGTTTTTATCAGGACTGTTTTATAACACCATTGCATAGTTATAGATTTTATTACCGGCTATAACTGATATTCAGTAATTATTGTTTATAGTAGTGGTGGGTCAATTCCACCAATATTTTGATTTTAGGTACCTGATTCTCCATAGGTTCTCAATTCTCTGTTGATTCTCGATTCTCTGTAGATTCTCAACTCTTTTTTTATTCTCAATTCCTACTCTAATAAGTACCTACATTTTTTATTTTAGACGATTGCAAGTTCAAATTCAGTGTAAAATAACTTGCACTGGCATTTATACTTCAGAAAATAAAGTACGTTTTAGTAAGCTATAAAAACTAAGACCAAAATATGGCATGTTTGTTGTAGGCCTAAAAGGTTTGTTGTATATACACATGTAAGCATGATTTAAAGAATCTTGACTGTAGTGATGGGCGATTTTGATATTTGTAGCTTCGAGTCGAGTTACATTAAAGTTGAGCCTAGCCATGTCGAGTTCATTACAAAATTTTAAAGTCAAAACCAAGTTTATACCACAAGTATAAGCAAATATTTACGGAAAAAATATTTTGTTATATAAATGGAAACCATTAAAATATAGAATATATTTTTAATATATATGCATCAAAGTAGATATGGGGCCTCTACAATTCTCCAGCATGTGACTGGAGCTCAATAGACTGTAAAACACATAGTGATGGATTGACTGCCGAGGAAGTACCATGGGTAATTCAAAGACCTCTTTAGTAGTGGGATTTGGTACCTCTGAGCCCAAAGTATTTAAATAGGGACCATTGCTGGTTTTCTGCTTCGGTCTGGCTCAGGAGTGCTCGAAATGTCCTAATCTTGTTGTTGTCTAATATTTTAATCTTGGCCATTACCTACGGTGATCTAAACACGCGAATTATCCCCCCCCACCCTTACCCTGTAATTTTATACTGATATGATGAAATACAACCAAAAAACTAAGTTGGCTCAAATGGCTTATTTTCCATTAGTCCAAAAAATTTCACTCACTTTTGTGCGAAACGACTCACAAAACAGAGTTTATTTCCTCTATCGTTCCATATCCGCTGTCTTGGGTTTCAGTTCGAGTCATGGAGATGGCAAAAAATCAAATATCTGTACAAATCCACAAAATCAAAGGGTTTTCATTCAATATCTTATAGGCTATAAAGCTCCCGTGCTTGAGCATTGTAGTGATGTTCAGTCACCAGTTCGAAGTCTATAGAGGCCAAATATCAATTATCAACACAAACAAATATAAACCAAAGTTTTTTCGTCAGATACCTTCCCACAGGCTGCAAAGCACCTACAATTACTAAGTATTTTAGATGCACACAGTTTGAAGTTTGAAGAAAATTTTGTGTTTAAGGAATCATATTTAGGTTGTATGGTTTGTGATCGAACAATTTAACATAGTTTTATTTAGTTTGTTCATACTTAGCAAATACCAGCAAAAATTAATTTTCCCCAGTTTATACATTTTTCTTGTTCCCTTGAAAGTTGTAAATCACTGTAGTAGATAGAGAGAGTGAAATCTTTGATTTCTTCATGTGCATCACTAATTTGATAAGGCAAAAATCTACAGTATACTGTAGTAAATTAATATATTAAATACCCTTTTATAACAAATATGTATCTTTGTATGTACTTCGGTACATGGTTATGGCAGGTGGTTTTGCACGTTCATTTGTAGTATGTGTATGTTACGTCACTGTTGCTTGCATATTGTACTTTTTCTATCTGTATTTTTCACAACACTCCAGCTGTACATATTTTTATATTTCATAACGTTATCAATGATGGTATATGCATTTGGCAGGTGGTTTTGTTTATTGACTTTGTGTAATGTCACTGTGTATGCATATTTTAAATCACTATGTCAATTGTTAAAACACTTAGTTTTTTGTGTCTTGCAGAAGCTTCGCACAACGTACTAGTAAGTTGTACTCTCAAGGTCAACACTCATCTGGCTGTTAATCTATGTACTTCCGTTGAGATGTTGATTTTGAAAATGACTGCTAACTTTTTCAGTTTTGTTTAAAAAACCTGGAAAAGTTAGGTAAATTTAATCATGACATTCTGTAGCAATGCTGATTGAACTAATACTCAATTTGAAATGTTTTGCAGACTTGTCTTCAGAATAAATTGTGAAGGATCGAAAGTCAGGAGAATCAAGAGTCAACCTCCACCTGTACATTCAAGTGTTGCTTCATTAATAGAGGCCCTGACACATTTCAAGGAAATGTGGAAGTTATAAGCTGTGTAAATTTTGATCAATGTTGTTATAAAATTGTAATTGCTGTTGATGTTTTTCTTGTAATATTTCTTTTGGTGTGTGTTTTTTTCCAAAGGTTTCAACTGAGAGGCTAGTTTTCCTCAGTTATTTTTAAGTACTGATAATTTTTAAGTGAGAATAACTTCTTGAGTAAATTTGTACATATTTGGTTGCGTTCACGTAACAAAACATACTAAAATTTTTAACCCTAACTTAATAATTTTATGGGTTTATTTGGAATTGTGACTTCATTATGTTGTAAGTATAAGACAAACTGTTAGGTGCAATTACAGTGTAATTACATTATAGCCAGCTCTGTAACTGCGAGAACTCTTTTTTTTAATTACTGGATATTTTTGAGGCACGTCAAACTGCAAAAAAAAAAAAAACACGGGAAGTGGTTAATTTATGAGTTGGAACATACATGTATGGGAGATCGTGTGAAGTGAGCTTGTGTATAGTTTCGTGATTGAAGTGGGCTTGTTGCTACATTAACGTTCTTCCGCCTTGTAACTTCACATTGCTTGCGGACTACTAGAGTAAGATAATTTATTTGAATTTTGATAAGTTTTCTGATTATGATTTTGTGCAAAAATTTTTGACTGCCCCGTTGTTTGCATTTTGATTTTTGTATTTGACGTGATTTGACAACAGGAGCCATAAAAGGAAGATCTTTAATGGTCAAAATGAAGAAAATTAGTAAATAGAGTAGAGTCCAAGGCAATTATTGTGCAAGAATATTTTGTTGCATGCGTCATCCAGCTTATTGCGCACTTTCACTGTACTGTTTACTAAATAGGTGTACGTGCATATAATTAATACAGCATCAATGTTTACAAGTTAAAACCTTGCACATGATTAATACAGCGTCAATGTTTACAAGTTAAAACAGACCCCTTGCCATGATGTTTGTTATTGATTAAAGACTATTCAAGTTCAGATTTATGTTATTTTTTAAATTAAAGTTAAAATTGAAGCTTGCACAAAAAATTATTATTAGTCTTAAGTGCCCCAGCACTCAATCAACTTACTTAAATCTAAGTGCCCTAGCACTCAATCAACTTACTAAATCAGACACCAGAGACTTCAAACTGAGCTCTCAATTACTTGGTTCGGTGTAGAATTTACTTTTAGGTATGTGTGAAATTTATTAAATTTCTGGAAAAAAAGTATTTAGACATCCAGTTAAACAGGCACATATCTCATAATTTTTACAACTTGACATCAAACAGATGCTATCTTTGAATCAAAGGTAGTCTCTTACAAGGGACAATAGCCCCCAGAATGTTGCAGAATATAATTAGTTATCAGTTCAGTTCCATATAACTTGTAATTTGGAATCACATTAGAACATTACAAACACTATAAAAAATGAGATAGTTGCGAGTGCCCCACTTTACAGTAACAACCAATATCCAGAACTTGAATGTTAATTCGTTATGACAGCCATGATAAACAATTATACTTTTTTAAATCTGTGTGGAATTGATTTGATTGCATCACATCCAGGTAACCTAAAAAATTGTTTTTTTTTTCCTATTAGACAAAGTCAGTGGTATCTTATCCCCCAAGTCTGAGAGGTCAGTTTTTTGTCAGCACATTGCCGGTCACTTAATACGTAGTACCATAAACGTTGATGAACGGCCAGCAGCTGTGATAGTGTGCACCCATGGTGTACGTGAACGACAATACGCGAAAGAAGTTTTTCACAGTGAGTAATTTCCAGGCAATATTTTAATTGCAGATTGTATCTAATAATGACATTTGCGTTGATTGAAAACCTTAAATTGAAAACTGCTATTCTCATGAATTTTTATCAGATATTTACAGATATTTGAATGCAGGAACGGGTTAACGCGAAACTAAAAAATTTTGTCCACATATTTGCAGAAATTGAGCAACCAAAATATATGTTTACAAACAAACATTTTTTGTGGTGCCATTACATGTTTTTGTTTGTTTGAGCCATGGATAACCTACTTCCTTTTGAGATGTCACTTCTTACCAGAAAGTGCAATGATTTGTGTTTAGAACCAAATAGCATAAAATTGCAGAGTACTATCAGTAGTGCAACAATATTTGGTTCACAGATACAGAAAAACCCTTTTATAACAACCACCTCTCTATAACAACCCTTTCCTCAAGAACCGTGGGGTTAAAATAGGGGTTTTACTGTACAGTTAAACCTCTTTATAAAGACCACCCTTACAAAAGACCCTATTGTAAGGAACCGTGAGGGGTCTATAGAGAGGTTTTATTGTATGTCTACTTCACGTCATGTTATTTATGAACTGCTGTAGAGTGTTTGTTTGCTAACTTCTGAACAAATTTTAACCTTCACATATTTTAAATTCACCTACTACAGTAGAACGCCTATTTTACGACAGGCCACGGTTTCCGAGAATATTGTCGTAAATTCGATGACAACCAATTTTGGCACCTAAAAATTGAAAAATACGTTAAGGTGCGGTTTTTTGCTCAATATCAATATTTAGTTGTCATTTGCATAAGACAAACACGTTAATAAATAACATATATGTCGTTTCCATTAAATAGGCAGAGATGTCTTCTGAATCCAGTGACATCCTGTAAGTAGGGACTGTAAAATTTCGCGAATTCAATGACCTGTAGGCTAGAATCAACTATTTTATGCATACTCAAGCCTAGACTATTTGTCCACTAGCTGCTACTCAGTGGAACAACAGACAATGAACGAATAGATGGGCCTTGAGTTTGCATAATGAAATACTGATAGTTATACTGATAATTCTTTGAATTGTAATCTGTAATGGAAATTAAGATAACTACTCATTGCTGTTAGGCATTTTCCCCAATGCGATTTTTGTGACACTATTGTGACATGGTTGTTTGCCTACATATTAGGTGCGTTGACATTAGAAATACAGCATACCATTATAGTGATAAAATTAGTATTTTAATTTGCTTTGATTAGTTTAAATTAATGTGCAGGTAAAAAAAATGTATTTCCAAAATTGGATGCTTTCAAGGATTTTTGTGAATTTTTTTATTTTCATTTTATAAATATTGTAACTGCACTTGGTACCAGCTCTGCTATAACTTTTTAGTAAAGAGGTGTTTTCAGGCAAGAGTTGTATGTGAAGATATGGTTATTTTTATTTCCCTATTTTTAAACATAATATTTACAGACTTCCTTCATTAAAAAGTACATTTTTTTTTCGGACGACTATCTCTTGTTTGGTTGCAAGAAGACATGCAATGTTGCGGTGCACAGAAATACAATACTGCAGGTGGTTGGGAAATTTATAGTGGTACAGTATCGTGGAAGCAGAGTGATAGATTCTTATAAGTGGTGCAGATTTTCCACTCACTTTTATGCAATATGTGAATGTGTCCGTACTTGTTATTTTTTATTGTAAAGATCACTTGCGTAACCGCTTAAAATTAACGTTTCATTAATAACACATATTAGCTAATTACCTATGAATAATCATCTCAATTTTAATACAATTTCAGGTGATCTTTTGGACTTTGGGTGTCTAAATCGGCCATGAGGGCATTGCTAGAGTGAGGATCGAATTTGGAACCGCGGCACCTTGCTATGATGGGATTCTACTGTGTTGGTGTTCTGAAGCTTTAAATTAATGAGGCTGTGTGGAGAAGTTTCACATTTGTCACTATCAGGTTCTCCAAAACTTAGTTCTTTAATTTATAATTTTACACTGTTAAAAGTCATTTTTTAAGTTGCTACTGTAATTGTGTTTTATCTTTAAAAAATTTTTCATGAACTTTGTTTTCTATCTGTATTTAACTATCATAAAATTTTAGAGTAATAAGTGAAACTTAATGGAAGTTTGTAATATGTGTGGTAAATTTAAATCATTTAAGTAGGTATTTCCAAGCTTGAATATGGGTAAATTGTGTATTTACATGATTTTAAATTTATATTTGAAAGTACTTTGGTTGATTCATGTTAGTAAAATTTATTTGTTAATTGTGATATATGCGTTGACCTAAACAATGTTTGTCAATAAAAATTTTTTTCTGTAAAATGTGTTGTGTATCAATTTCTTTAAATCCTTTTGTAAGGACAGAAAAAATATGTGGATGCTGTGAAATTAACGCTAATTACAGCACTGAAATTGCTGGTTTCAAAGTGGAAGTGCCACAGTTATTTGACTTCTTGGTTTTTAATAGTTCTTAAACAAATGTGTTAGTTAAGATTTTTAATTTGTGTAGTACTGAAAACAAACTTTAATTTTTAAAAGGTGACATATAATGTGTGAAATTGCTGTGTTACTGATGGTATACACTTGTACATGAAAAACTGTGCCTAGCCATAACATGTTGTGTAAAACAGGTTCCTGCATTTTGTGCAGTCCATTAGTTTTAAAGTAAAATATAAACAAAAACACAATAATACTACTTCATTGGCATTTACTAAGTGCAACAAATGCAGTCTCCATGTGGATGTGAGATTGTGATTTGTTAGGTTCACTACCTTTTGACAGCAAGTGGTAGCACACTGCATCTTTAGCTATATTATGAGTTTTGTAATTTCTCTAAGTTTGGTGATACACTCGTGCAAGATACCCAACTTGCATAAGAAATGACAGCATGTCCTATTTTCTGAAGCAAAATGGTAAGTTTCATGGAACTAGTGTTTCTATTGGTTCATCAGTGTGTCATATAATCTGTTGTGTATCAACAAAGGGGGTTGGAATGGCTTGCTGTGCAAAGAGTAATATGCAGGTGCACTGAATAAATAATTTATTTCATTGTCAAGTAATTTATACATTTTTTTCAAAAATCTACTTGAGCTGTAAATATTCACAAGAACATCAAAATTCATGTAAATGGAGATCACCATATAATAAATAGCTGCTGTACATACCGTTTTCTGTTGTAGTCATGGCTATTTGTTGCTACCAAGACCACAAACTGTCGAGCAAGGATAAATTTGCTTTCGTGTGGAATAATTTTTTTACCATATTTACAGTTGATCTTACACCTAGAATCTTGCACAATATCTTGTTCAAAATAAATCTTACATCGTGGTCACATATTTTAGTGCGTATGTAGTTTTACATTATGGTTAGTAAGAGATGGGGATGGTAAAATTACTATCGCATTTGTATACATTTTTCAGTTGCAGGAAATATGTAACAAACATATTACCTATACTCATTTACTAGACAATTTTATAAATTTACAGTATGTGACTGGTTATTGGTGAGAATTAAATCGTGGGCGTATATCAAAATTATAGACTGGTTTGGGAACATTACATGTAGGGGACTTGTAAAGGTATAATTACAGACCAAAATGGTAATGTTACATGTACAGCATAGGTGTTATTTAATTTGATGGTAAGTGAAAATTAGACTGGTATGGTAAAATAACATGTACAGAGTACATGTAATTATACGTGTTGATACATAAAAAATACAGACAAGTGTGGTAACATTACATGTACATGGTACGTGTTATTTAACATAGTAGTAAATAAAAAGTACATACTGGTATGGTAAAATAACGTGTACAGAGTACATGTAAAAAAAACAAGTGGGTAAGTGAAAATTACAGACAAATTTGTTAACATTACATGTACAGAGTACGTGTTATTTAACATGGTAGTAAATAAAAATTGCAGACTGGTATGGTAAAATGACATGTACAGAGTACATGTAATTAAACATGTGTGTATGTGAAAATTACAGAAATTGTGGTAACATTACATGTACAGAGTACGTGTTATATAACATGGTGGTTAATAAAATTTACAGACTGGTATGGTAATATAACATGTACAGAGTACATGTAATTAAACTTGCTGATGCATGAAAATTACAGACAAGTGTGGTAGTATTACATGTACAGAGTACATGTTATTTAACATGGTAGTAAATAAAAATTGCAGACTGGTATGGTAAAATGACATGTACAGAGTACATGTAATTAAACATGTGTGTATGTGAAAATTACAGAAACTGTGGTAACATTACGTGTATAGAGTACGTCTTATTTAACATGGTGGTTAATAAAATTACATACTGGTATGGTAATATAACATGTACAGAGTACATGTAATTAAACTCGCTGATGCATGAAAATTACAGACAAATGTGGTAGTATTACATGTACAGTGTACATGCTATTTAACTGGACAGTAAGTATAAATAACAGACTGGTATAGTAATATTACATGTACAGAGTACATGTTATTCAACACGGTAGTAAGTATAAATTACCAATTAGTATGGTAAAATTATCCTGACGATGGTCATGTTAATTTACTACTGTGTTGTTGAATATGGCAACAAATATAGTAAAATAACATGTACTGAATACGTCTGATTTAACATCGTTTTTGATAAAAGAACCCAGCAAGTATGTTAAAATTACACGAACGTGGTATTTGTAATAATATGTGAAACAGATGGTAAAAATGCATGTAAATATGTACGTGTAAAAATACATGTACATGTATGGAGATTGTGCTGCCACGTACTTTCGTGCAAAATTACCACTTTTATTTTACAGTGTACAATAAATGTGGAACAAGCTGAAATTTTGCACAGAGCATCTAAAAAGTGTTCTTAACAAGCCCTGAAAAGTCCTCGAACATCCCATTTGTGATTCAGCTGTTTCAGAGCCAAAAGGCCTAAGGAACATTTCAATCCTAAACCTTCGAACATATGGCCAGAATAAATATGGAACAAGCTGAAATTTTGCACAGAGCATCTAATGAATCTTCTTAACCAGTACTGAAATGTCTCCGACAATCCTGTATGTTCTTCAGTTGTTTCAGAGCCAAATGGTTCTAATTGCCGCTTTAACCTAGGTTTTTAAATAAATGCCTAGAATAAAATTGTAACAATCTGAAATTTAACAGAGATCACGTCATGTTTGTTATTACTTAATTCCAATTCAATATTTAAGTTTACTTTTATAATACACCTATTGCAATAAGATACGAACATTGAAATATGAACATAATTAGCATCAATCAAATAATTAATGTTACTTTTGGATAGTATTTATGAAGTCGGTAAAACAACTATGTAGTCTCTATTTACTAACATTTCATCACAAATTCACAAAACCTCTTCTACAACCAACATTCTTCCGCAACAATTTCTTCTTCTATATCAATTGGACAGTCCCTGTTGGTATAAAAAAGTCCCGTACAGTGGCGACATATGGTAGAGTAGACCTGCTCTCCTACACTCACAATTACTAGTGCAGTCCTTCTTACAACAACAGCTTACCATGTGTAGTAAATGTTCTGGAGCTGGAGGAGACGAGTGAGAACTGGTTCTGGGGAGTTGCCATTACCTAGCCAGCCCAAATCAGTAGATGAAAGACTATTGTTGCCAAACCACTGCTGAACTTGTAGGTACACACGGGAAATGTGAAGTTGTGCTGCATCCCTAGTTGGTGGCAATGAAACCAGTTAAAAATTAGCGCTCAAAGACTGACGAGCAATGGTAAGCTTATAAGTAAAATATCTAAGCTCATATAAATCTTCAGTAACTGAGTTTTGACATACAGTGCTACCACAAACTTTTCCCCTGCTTTACAGATGTTCTGCTATGTTGCTGATGGGTCGTTGAATACTGTAGCAATAGTCCGAAGATTGGCATCACTTCTGAGTAGTTTCCATGTTTTCTTTTTCCTTTATTGAAGAAGGTAGACGTACTGTCACATCCCGACACAGCATGAACAAACAAGATAACATCTGCCATATCACCAATGCTTTCTTTTATTTTCTTTATTTTGTTTATCCTTGAGGGGTTGCGTGATGTATCGTAGGTTAGCATATAAAGTTCATTACATTTCTCTGTTCGCGCGATTAACAGTGCAAGCACATCTGTATCCATCGATACGACGACCACTAGGGCAAATTCCATACGTTTCGATAACGCTGTGGACACGGTAAGAGTGTCTGCATCACCCTCTGATTGAAGAACTGAACTGTGATTCCACCCTCTTGGAAGTAAACTGTTAACATGTTAATCCGTGTTTTCTTGTTATTTGCATTACCTAGAAACTCTTCTTCTAAGGTGGTGGTAGGGAGATTTCCATGAATAATGACATCAGCAGATGTTTTCTTTGCAATTCAATGTTTTTGTTCTTCAAATTTGGTATTTTCCAGGCTACTATACCCATCGAAAACTACTTCACACGTAGGGTGATATCGAGTTATAACATAAGAAGTATACTGTTTGCATACATCACTCAATGTATGTGGCTGGACGAGGAGGCCACATCATCACATGCAATAAATGTCCTCCCTCTACAATGAAGTTTTGAGTCTTTGGGTATTCTGTCTCGCATGGAACATATATACAGTTTCTTTTGCAAGATCAGATTTCTTGTTTTTGCGTAACGAGACATCGTCAAAGAGTGATGGTGGTCTTAGAGCCAACTCATACTTAAAGGCCTCACATATATCTTTGGCATCTTTCGTTACACATATAATGCGGTTAAATAGCTGCTAAGGGTTCACTCTTGACACCTGTTTTCCTAATGTTAAGGGGTATTGATCCCTACCACCTTGGATTTATCTGTTTCTTCTCGATAATGTCTGTTCCAGTCGATGAATCAAAATTTTTGTCACGACAAGGTATAGATACAAACTTAATAGATTTTCTGTAATTGCTGGAACCGTAATATATTCATTATTTTGCAACGGGAAACAACTGAAAAGGAAAAATTGCTTCATTTACGGGAGCGACTACAGAGGCCGCAACATTAACAGGAACAATGCTATATGGATTCCAAAAAGTGAATGAAACAATAAACTATGCCTTGTCGATGTGAAAAAAGTAAAACAATGTGTCTATTCCCTGCTTTGTAAGAAAAACCGTAAAACCGATCTGACAGGTATCAATCCCCTTTAATGCAATTAGTTACAGAAGAAAAAATTCTTACCCTATCTTTCATAGTAAGTTTGACATCTCCGAAGCTCAAACCATTTACCTTTTTCATTGCAGTTGACCCCACTTCAAAAACTTGGTCTCAGTTAACCTGGCCATTACCAAATAGGCCCGTAGAGACGGAGACTCTATCTGTATTTGGCCGAGAAGTGAAGGGTGAATAGCATTGAAGCCACTCAAAGAAGTACTGAATAGCCTTCTGATCCCTTGCTTGTCTGCTGTCCCTCATATCTACATGCTATTCTGTGGTCTCCGCATGCACTCCAGTAAACAACTCCAGTGACTCACACATCCTTAGACATCGAGGAAGACCTTCTATCCAGTTGGAAATTGGGCTGTCTGTCATCACTCGACCTATGTACAACCCAAGGAAATAATGGAATAGGCACAAGTTCAATTTATTTTCACAAGCACATGTATAGAGCTAAGCTTATCTTCCCTCAGAATTCACCATTAACACAATTTGTAACCTCAGCCAGCAGTTTTCTTTCTAGGCTTCTGGTTTTTTGATTTTGGGTGCAAGAAAAATACATTAACAAAAGATTTAAGAAACCAACATATGCCTATAAACCCCGACACCACAACTTTGAAACTGGCGTCATATAATACAATTCCCATGCTACAACTATGACCTCACTACAAGAATGCACCTACAAATGCAGTGGCCCTGCTAAACAATAGCCCCACTACAACAATCCATCCACTAATTCAATGCCTCGTTACAATGTCCCCGCTACAACACTGTCACCCTACTACGACAATGTCCCTGCAATAACAATGTCCCCACCACAACAACACTTATACAGTGTCCCTGCTACAACAAAGTCCCTGCTACAACAATGTCCCTGTTACAACAATGTCCCCACTACAACAATGTTTCCACAACAACAAAGTTCCCACTACAACAGTGTCCTCACTACAACAATGTCCCCACTACAGCAATGCACCCACTAATACAATATCCTTGGTACAACAGTGTCCCGACTACAACAATGCACCCACTAATGCAATGTCCCTGCTATAACAATGTCTTCAATACAACAACGCACTTACTAATACAATGCCCCTACTACAGCAGATCACGAAATGTATAACTGTATAATTTTAACATTATCTAAGAGTTTCCATACCTGTAAGTCCACCTTTGATTTTCATGGGTCGCATCAGCTGTTCTTCTATTGCCAAATCAGGCGAGACTCCTGACCAAAATCGATCTGCACATCTCATTGTGAAGTAAACTGTTCGAACTATTTTCAGACATGTGAGTTCCTAAATCCTCCATATCCTGCAAGTATAGTCTCGCAGACTTCGCATTAGCAAAGTGACCAGGAAATACCAAAAGAGATATTCGACATTATTATGTAAAGTACAACTGTGTATACATATGTATATGATAGTTGACTATGCAAATGCAATATTACCTGCAGCATGCAAATAAGGAAGAATTTCACGAACTGACTGCAGGTGAAGATGTCAATCACAAGATCTCTCTGCCCTCAAAAAGTGATGGATGAAATTGATATGTTTCATGTATTGTATCCAAAGTTTACTAGTACGGCTAGCGATTTCTTCTTATCTGAAGGATTCAGAAAATACTCCATACAACTTCTTAACCAATTTGGAGTCTTAAACATTAACCTGGGTCAAAAGGTTGCTGAGAAATTTTTAATAAATTTCCAGAACCTCACTTTTCTCTACGTCACTGAATTTGTCGATGCTGCTGTTGCAAAGTAACCGCATAAGGCAACCTGTGTCAAATTATGTGCTCTGATAGCACGATAATAAGCATGGCCTGAGATAATATTCTTAACTGATGCTTTTGCATAGACTGTACACCAGAGTTCTTCTAGTCCACTTCCAGACATGGTAAAACCAATAGCACCCATAAAATACATTAATAGGTGAAAGCCACCAAGTCTTACTACAACAGTTGACAAGTTTCCTTTGGCCTTGCAGGTAGTTACAATTTCTGAAGCCTTTGCATACAAAGGCTGGTCAAACATAACAAATCAGGTGTTTTGGCCGAGTTTGATGAAGTCAGTCTCTGCAAAACACAAGGCAGAATGAATGCATGACATATCATTAGGATTCAAGTTTACAAATGGAAGATAAGAAACTTTGCTTACTTCGTAGGACTCTTCCAACTGTAAGCTTGTTTGCATGTATCCATTCCAGTTCGGTTTCGGAGAAGGCGACAAAATAAAGCTGTTCAGCCATAGGTAGTCCAACTTAAGCACAGCTTCAGTTATGTTACGCTTCAATCGTATGTCTACATCCCGCACAGGAATAGTTTCTAGTCCCTTTCTCTAGTACTTGAAATATGGTTTTATGTCTATCCATGCTTTGTTTATGTGTCCACAGCTTCCTTTCTGTTGCAGGATTCGTGACACTCTGTATTTTTGCTCAACAATGCCACGTGGTGTTTCCAGATTAATCCCTCCTATGTTATGAGATGTATTTTTTCCGCCCAGTGTACGAACATTAACATCGGCTTGTCAAACGCGAACTGAGTAAGCACACCATTTGTGAAGAAATGTCCGGAGAAAGTTTCACCGAATGTCCGAATGCCATTACCTCTGAATACGGGACGCAAAGTCCTTAACTGCTAAGAATATCTATGACATGGCGAGAAGCAAAGTGACAGTGGAGATGAAGACCTATTCCTAGAATAATGGGTGAAACAAATGATCAAGGTCTGCAGGCTAATGTTAAAGTCTCCCGTATTGCTTGTCGCTTTCTTTCTGTAATTGCAGACCGTGTTTTGTCAAGGATAACAAACGCTATAAAAGTTTTCAATGTTTCAGGAATCAACTTTTCATTTCCTATACCACAGCCATCTACAGAATACTCATTCAGAATGTAGGCCATCGAGCGGATATCTTACCTCAAATGGCTGTGGCAGCCTCAACAATTCAAGTTCGTTCATCATTCCTGTCACGTTTTCTTTCTTCATACCATTTGCTCTGAATAACTTTGTCAGCAGATTCATGTAGGTAAACTATATCAGGATGCCCTGGGAGGTCTGTTATGACAATATTGTTACCGTAATGAACTAGCAGTTTTTCTCTAGCCATTTTACAGTATAACTTTCATCGCCTCTAAGATGTCTTTCCTTCATGCACTGAGACTGTATTGGCACTCTTTAACACTGACCAATCCACCGCAAAGCTTAAGAAAAACAGCTCTTTCACTTTGTCTAGAGGCCTACCAGAAATTCCATGTGACATTCGTTCTGGAGCACGTGTAAAGTTGAGATAACAGCCGTTGATGATAACGTCCTTCATCAGCAGGAAGATCAAGTGCCCCTCCAAGTCTTGAAAGAACTTGCAGTCCCAATTTATCATTTCGTCTATAAGCAGTATCTCTAATAGTGTCAATGAGCATTCTTGTTGCAGCCACGTGAATTCTACGCCTGTTAGCACTAACCTTCTTCTTTTCTTTGTTTACATCTGCGTCTTCACCACACATCAAACTATGTATCTTGAAATCAAAGTCCCTCAACATTGATCGCAGTATTTTTGTCGGTGGGTTATACATAGCAATATCTTCCTTATCAAAAAC
Organism: Medauroidea extradentata; assembly: GCA_003012365.1. Classification (NCBI taxonomy): domain Eukaryota; kingdom Metazoa; phylum Arthropoda; class Insecta; order Phasmatodea; family Phasmatidae; genus Medauroidea; species Medauroidea extradentata. The sequence continues at coordinate 13,703 of PNEQ01011873.1, read as the reverse complement.
AGCAGCTGCCCAGATGGTAGAAGGCCGCGTGTATTTTTTCCTTTACTCCGAATGAACATACAACACTGACAGAGATGAAAACTTTTCCTTACGTCCGTCATTTCGAACCTCACTTGCTGCAATTAAGTTGTCTTTACCCCTGGTCACCAAAGTCAAGTCACGACCCGGCTGTTCACAAATAATAAGAAGCGAGCCGGGAAGTTGCCACCACCTTATATGTTAGAGATAGGGATGGAATGATGGCGGTCGTTCTTGAGAAGTGGCGATGTGGCAGTAATAGGCCTATTTGCTTTCCAATGTGTTCTCTTTTTTATGTTCGCTTTTATAGGAATGCTTAAACCTGGTGCATTTATGGTGTTAAAACAGAGCATAATGCCATGCATATTAACTCCGACACTTACGCCTCTAAAACAGCTGAATTAGATGTCGGATTGTTGGGGATTTTTCGTGATTAATTAAGAAAATTTATTAGATTCTCTCTACACATTTTCAAGTTATTCTGATTTTATTTAGTTCGTTTTAAGCTTATTCCAGTAACGGTTTAAGCCATCAAGGATTTATATCTCTAAGTCGCTTTTTCCTCCGTAACAGCTGAAGCAAACATGGGAATTTTGGGGACTGTTCAGGACTTATTAAGAACACTTAATAGATTATCTGTACGAATTTTCAGCTTGTTCCAAATTTATTCTAGGTTCATGTAATTTTTTGTCTAAAATTCCTAGGCTAGAAGAGAAGGACGACAGAAGAACACAACTGTTGTGCACAGCACAGTGTTGCATCATCGCAACTTCACGGGAAAAAACTCCGTGCGTTTCTGATAGGTGAGACGAACATTAGAAACTGTATTGGCGCTATAAAACACTCAAGATTGTTTCAAACTATTTACAAAAATGCTTCACAGAAAACTAGCTCCTGTGCACTTATATGCCGGTTGCTACTATACAGTACAGTATTTTGTTGTAAATTATTAGACGATCGTTACATACGCAAAACTAGACTTTGTGATGAAACTACTGCAACTCCCTATCTTTGCGACTGTGAACCATCAACGTGTCGCACACGTATCGTAAAGTCTGTCGCAAACAAGCGTGCCGTCTCGAGGTAGAGCTACGACTCGCAAAGTGGATATTCTCACATTAAGTTGACGGACTTTTTTTGGAGTTGCTGTAACCTGAAGCTTATACAAAAAAGTTAACAAAAGTGACATCATTGACGACATCGCACGTACATGTGACGAACTCAGAAAAAAGTTAATGGTATGACTATGCATGTTCAGTATGAATTATTTTATAACAATTAAATTTTAAATTGTTTGAAAATATTATCATTTCAGCAACATCCAATGTCATTGAATTATGTTATATGCAATACTGTGAGTGCTTTGTTCCTTATTTAGAAGTAGAAAGTAGTGTTATGCAATAATATAATTTTATTAATAACTATGTATTTGCATAAAACATTATTACTTATTTTTTAAATAAAAATAATTTGTTAGTATAATGCCTCTAGTGACTAGTGTCTACAAACTTGCTCGGTACACCCAATATGAAATTATTAGTTTGGGGGGGGGGGGGGGGACTCATACATATTTTGCCGAAGGCCCAGTGATATGCTAGTCCGACACTGTGTCAGACCACTGTGTTGCCAGCTTCTAGCGAAAGTGTGATACCAGGCGCTGTGTAGGACATTTTGTAAGGCGCTTAAGGTTAATCGAGCCTATGAGAAGAGGGAGTAGCCTCCCTGTTGGAGTACTTATAGCAAGTAATTTAGTTTGGTTTCATCAAGATCACATAATTTCCCGGTTAGAATTGTGAACTTGACTGACGAGGCAATTCGTCTTGAGGAGGGGGCAACGATTGGCTTGTGTAAGCAGGTTTCCCAGATAAACAAAACTGAGTCAAAAGTCTTAAGGGAAAACCTTGTGAAGCATACTCTGCTAGAACCACTTACAGAAATCCTGGAGAGGACAAAGGAAAACCTGGACTGGAGACAAGAGAATGCTGTTGCAGAACTCCTAATGAAGAATCAGAATGCTTTTTCATGTGGTTCACACGATCTTGGTAGTACATGTGTGGCATGTCACCATATTGATTAAGGAGACGCTAGACGAATCAAGCAACCCCTTAGACGTCTACCTCATGCTTCACATGAGGTAGTTGATGACGTTCTGAAGGAAATGAAGGATCTGGATGTGATAGATCCATCGAACAACCCCTGGTCATCTCCTGGTTGTGTTGGTTAAGAAGAAAGATGTCTCAACAAGATATTGTGTAGATTACCGGTGGCTGAATGATGTATCCAAGAAAAACTCATGCCCACTTCCTCAGATAGATGACACTCTGCATAGCCTGTCTGGATCCCAATGGTTCTCAACCTTGGACATGAAAAGTGGTTACTGGCAATGAGAAGTGGCCCTGAAGGATAGAGAGAAGACAGCCATTTCTGTACAAGCGAAAGGAACTTGGCAATTCAAGGTCATGCCTTTTGGACTATGCAATGCATTTGAACGACTTATGGAAAGAGTACTACCTTTGGATATTTGTCAGGTTTATTTAGATGACATTGTGGTTACAGGGAAGACATTCGATGAACACCTGATACGTCAAAACTTTTCTCCATCTTGGTTTTCCTTTGCATTTATTTATAAATTTATACATAATAATAGTTCATTGCGAAGGTAGAGTTGCGACAAAAACAATATTTCAACTTCCATAACTTCCATAGTATGTAAGCACACAATAGCTTAATACCATGTGAAAGTTTAGGAAAACTCTACCAAAAGCAAAGTGAATGATATAGCGACGGATAAATCATTACTATGACAACTTTTTTGGTGCATTAGATTAACACTGTATGGTTCCCTGTAGATTACTATTTTTAAAAGATCAGTCACCGGTTGCATTTTTTATATACACTATTATTTTATTTGAAATAATTTTATATTAATTTCACTGTTTTAGTAGTGGCTTAACATAATATTTATTGCCACATAACATTACACTAGGGCGTAAAGCTAGTCAATATTTCCACTGCTGTGAAGACACTTTATCATGTTGCTGATGTAGGAAATTCACGATAATGTGCATTGAACACTGCTTAAAGTTTTGTTTCAGCCGTATTGCAGCCACCGTTACTATTATTAAAATTAAAACTTCCGTATGACTAAAAACCAGTGTATACGTTTCAACACTCTCAAAAGTTAACATTTATTGGTCTAATAAAACATATTTTTAAGTAAGTTACTTCAAGTTCTGCTGAGGGCTGAGTTTATAACGTACAGCCAATAGTCCTCCGTTCACGCGGCTGGGGTCGTGTTGCGAAACAGGAAAGGGGAAGGGGTGGGAGGTGTGTCCTTGAAAAAGTTCTAAGGGGAAAGAGTGTGTCTCTTTCAGTATACTATAAACTAAAATCCACTAGCCTTGTTATACTTAAGACTTCCTGGCTGGATATGTAAATGTAAATGCAAGCTGTGCTGACGTAAGAAATTAAAATATATTAAACAATATTAAACAATAGGTAAAACTATGTTGCCATGTGGAGATAAATTATTTGTAAACCATATTGCGTTATTTTTGAAATGTGCTTTTTGTTGAAAAAAAAATCCTTGCCTACTGTAAACATGATGTATCTAAGATATCTGTATACCACAAAACCATTGGTATTGGTAACCAAAGCTGCTTATATATATATATATATATATATATATATATATATATATATATATATATATATATATATATATATATATATATATATATATATATATATATATATATATATAT
>PNEQ01011872.1:0-14241 GCA_003012365.1 Medauroidea extradentata | reverse complement strand
TCGTGTGTCGTGGGGTTTTACACGCAAATCACAGACGTGTGGTGTTACAGTAACCTTATTGTGATTGGTACAGTCGAATGAGAAACGTCACAGTTCAAAGGCACGCTGCCAATATCTATGAAGCAGAACTGCAGACGTGCACATAAGGCACTGGAACAAAGTGGGGCAAAATTCTTTTCGCGAAAAGTTCATGTCTCTAACTATAAACCACGGTCTTAGAAGTACAGGTCTGGACACTCACCTACTATTCAATGCTTTATCTTTGACCCTCTTATGACTGAACCACGGACGTAGAAGAACAGGTCTGGACACTCGCCTGTCTACCAATGTATTTTGCTTGACCCCCTTGTTTGGCTTCAGTTCACCAAGTTACTGAGAGTGCTGTGCGTCTTTGGCGCTGCGATCAGGGCGATCGGGCTCAAACTCCGCCCACTTCCCTCCCACTTTTTCCCAGTGTTTACATTATAAAGATAAACAATTTATAAAAAAGTGTTTTTTTATCACATTATGAAATACTTCCTTCGCTCACAATCCTAAAGCGTGGCTCCAGGAGTCTTTATTTACTTTATAATGCAAACACTGGATAATAGTGGGCGTAGTTTGAGACCGACCGTCCTGATTGCAGCGTCAAAGACGCGCAACACTCTCCGTAACTTGGCGAACTGCAACCTAACAACAAGGGGACTAGCAAAATACATTGGTAGATAGGCGAGTGTCCAGACCTGTACTTCTACGACCATGGACTGAACGAAACTGCTGGCGCCACAGGTTGTTGTAAAGAGAAGTTATTAATTTTAATAAAAACTCAGAAGTTTAAACATATTCTGGATAAACGTAAGTAAGTTTATAATATTTGTGCTTTAAAAATATAATACATTTAATGCCGGAAAAATAATTACTAGCACGAGTGTGCTAGTGTTGCTACCAGTTTTCATTAATTTTTATGGTTAGTAAAGGAACGAAAATCAGTCATAAGTGGGTCAATATTTTATAGCAGTGTCCAGACCTGAACTTCTAAGGCCTTGCTATAGGCCATTCGGAATAAAGTGAGCACTAAGGATTTAACCTTTGAAAAAAATCACTAGCCGTTACTGCATATAAGCCAACATTAACAACAGTTACATTATTGTTTGTATGGTTGGTAGCGAATAACTGCATGTAGTCCCGTGTATTTTCTTATTTGAATACAGCATTAGTGAATCAACATCAATTGCAAACGACCTCTCTGTATTTAATATACTTTAAAATATTTATTCAATTTCTTACGGACGTACCTACTGACTGTACAATTTTATTTTATTAGCGGCAGCAGAAAGCGACGCAACCGAGTCGATTATCGTTGGCAGACGCCGCTAACTCTTTGCGCCACAGAGGTAGTTTGAAATTTCACCGACAGATGGCACCAGAGTTAGGTTTTCGCCGCTTGGAAGCGAATTGCGTCATTCAGTTTGTTTGTCCGTTATGTAATGAATATCGGTTTCTGATAAACACATATAAAAGTATTAGAATGACTGTTCATGAATATCATTGATAAATTATGTGAAGTCAATAGTAATGTAAGTTGTTTTGTTTTATGATCGCCAGCCTGAGTATCTGGAAATAGAAACAGTATTTTTCCCCTTTTTCGCACATTAAGAAAATACGTTATTTATTGTTTCTCTTTACGTGCGTCGTCGTCGTTCATTACAGTATGCTGACCGGAACTTGAATTCTTGAGTTGCGTGTGTCGTGTGTGTTTTTAGTGGCGGTTTTAATTTAAAAGTTCGAATATACTGTGCATGCATTTACGAGATTCGTAAGGGTAATAGCGCCGTTAGAATATAGACGCAGAGAAACCAGTGTTATAAGACGTTTACTAGCAGGTATTTACAACTAAGATTATTACTGAGTATAGCACATATTCAACACCCGTGCATTTAATGAGTACATATTGTAGCTAAAATTTATCGGAACAGTGTAACGTAAATGTAAACATTGTACAAGCCTATGTAAATAAAAGCACGTGGCAATGTTGATGTTTACATGTAGCGGAAAGATGTAAACTGGCAGAAAATAGAAATTAATCAGGGCTTTTTTGAGTGTTCACTTTATTCCGAATCACCTATACATAGAAAAGATATATATATATATATATATATATATATATATATATATATATATATATATAAAAACCAATACCGCTTTGGCGAGAATTCTGATTGTGTTGTCACGTCAAACCACCAGAGAACAGCACCCGACATTTAATTCATTTCAGATTTACGCTGCCAACATAAATATGTCTATAGAGAACATATTTTCGTTGCATGGAGGAAGTAAAAAATATCAGTACGATAAATACGTAAGAATTAAATAATGCCTGTTAAAATAATAAAATACAAAATTATACAAAAGGAATATAAAAATATGTGTTAGTTTCACCTCATACCGCTAGGATTTTTTCCACAAGCTTACTCTTAGTATTTTCGTAGAGCTGTCCGGTGGTATTTGGAAAAACTCTGCAGGTTGTCGACCGCTTCAAAGGTCTTTTACCTGGCTTGCGTCTGAAATAACATTAGAGGTTCTATTAAAAAAAAAGTGTTTCTGTAGTGGAACTTAAACACGAAAAGCATTAAAGTAAAGTTCCGTGCCCAGAGAAAACTTGCAAGTGTCAATTTCAACTCCAAGGATAATTTTTTTGGGGCGTGTAAACGGGTCAGAATGGGTGTTATTAGAAGTAGATTGAGCTGCTAAATTTTCCGTTGCAGTAACTCTGGAGAGTTGCTCGTAGACACGCATATTTATTAGAGCGCCATGGAAATATAGGGTCGCTGCTGGAAGTCATATGGGGCGAGTTTTCCCGATGTAAAGACTGCACGCGAGGTCGGGCGCCTTGCCTGCGTGTGAAGAGTGGACAACTTGGTCTTCCGTCGTCGTGAAGGACCTTCCTATAGGAGGTTCCTGATAAAGTGACCATTTTTGAAGACCATCTTGTCAAAAATAATAATTAAAAAGTAATTATTGGAATTGTTATAGGCTGTTCAGGATAAACTAAGCATTGCTTACCATTTTCTGTGAGCCCCTGTGCTTCCATCTTTACTATTTTAAATACGAAAACTTGCATGTAACGAAGAACAAGTGTAAACATTTGACAAATCTCAAAACTTTATTTCTGTAGTCCCAAATAAATGTGTTATTATTATGATTGTTGTTGTTGTTGTTAAGTGCTCACTTTAAAGTAAACCGCCTAGGCTTAGGTTACTTTGTTTTAAAAATGTAGCAGGAAACTATATATATATTTTTTTTATCAGGAAAAAGTAACTGCGTTTTAAAAAGTGCTGACTTTATACTGACCCACCTATGCCTACACTCGAATTGGAGTAATTTGTCTGACGAAAATTATTATATAAACTACATTGATACCGTTAAGTGGGGGTGACATTGGACCAGGGGCGTCATTTAGGTGGCCAGGGGGGGGGGTGGAAAAATTACTTCCCCCCTGGATTTAGAATTTAAAGTGTATAAAATATATGTTTGTGTTTTGTTATTTAATTAATGTCAACGTAAGCACATAAAACAGAAGTTTTATTGTTACATATTATAATTTATACATGTTTAATTAATAAAAATATGCGACAAGGTCACTGCCACCGAAAAAAAATCCCCCCCTCCTCTCTCGAAAAAAAACCTGGAATGACGTCCCTGCATTGGACACGTGGGAAGACTTTGGAACATTAAAAATATTTTTTCGTATATGCAATAGCGCTGAATAAATACATTTACTTGCGATAATTCCGAATAATAAATATACTCACAACATTTAATTAATTTTTGCTCATCGTTGGCAATTATGGAAAATGTAAATAGTATAAAAGTCAGTGGGGTATTGTGATTGTGTTATAAGTAGAGACACTGGTAAATCGCGGGAAAAGTTGATTGTTTGCTAGACTCCAACGTGCTACGTATAAGACTGAAGGTTTTGTACCTATATTGGCTATCGTTTATATGAAGCACTGTGTACCTCTTCAACAGACCCAATTAGAACTGCACAGTTTTAACACAGAACGTGTGTGATTTGCCAGAAAACTGTTCTCACGTGTCACGATTGAGATACTACAGTTTATTGCAGACTATGTTAAATATTTTCGCGATTTTCCAGTGTCTCTAGTTATAAGGCATGCGGTGCTGAGCTATGACTATACTCAGCATTGAGTTGTCTGTGAGACCATTAGACTTCGATCAGATACACTCTTCTTCCAGTAGTGTACAGTAGACAAGGAACGTATATTCCAATAATATTCCTCGGTCTACACAATTACACATGTTTATTGGTTATGACTAGAGGCACGAGTATTTCGCGTAGCCTCGCGTACTGTGCTCTCATTTGTAGTCATATTGCGTAACCTCTTATATTGGAATGTACAGTATGATATTACTAAAGACCGAAAAAATTCGCGGGTTCACTGAGCTGTAGGCTAGCCTCCAAGAATATATGTGAAATCGTGCAGACAGCAGTTGTTTATTAGCTGCTCGCTGACACTGTGAAATGGGCCTGTATTCAGCTGCAGTTTTATTACTGGTTCAGCTACTTCCAGTAAGTGTCGAGTAAGTCAACGGCCAATCGTGAACGTGATACAGACCTATATTTGCTGGAACTCTAGCTTGCTCCTAAAAGAAAACGCGAAATTTTCAGGTCTCTAGATATTACCATTGTGTCCCTGCATAAAACTCGTGTATTTATAAAAAAAAATGTGAGATACCGTTGCCTTTTCCCATGCCCTTCAATAGCTAATTTCTTGTTACTACAAAAATATTATTTTACTGTTTTAGACATGGTATTCTTTACAGCTTTTTGTATTTATGCCCCACATTTTCTTTTTCATAATGACCATCCAAGAGTTTCAAATATCCTCTGTCGCGCAGAATGTTTTCCAAGGGAGGTAGGGCTACGGTTGGAGCGTCTGTATGGCAGTCCACACCAGTCTCGCTTGGTCAAGACAAAAGGGCGCCTGTGTAGAGGATGCCAGTGATTGTTAGCGACTCCAGCTCGGGTAGAGCGAGGCTGTGTGTGTCTGCCTGCTTCGCTAGGAAGGGTGTCTGTAATGTGGGCGGTCGCTGACGGACAACGGTACGACGTGTGCGCGGCGCGGCCATTAGTCTAGGCTTGAGTTACGCCTGCCCAGCCCTTTGTCTTGGGATTGGATGGCTCTTACTTCCTCCCCCCTTCCCTTAACTCCCCCTCAAACTTCCAAGTTACATTGTCCTGTTGCTAGTTAGCAGCGAATGCCGACCTTAGAGTTGCACATCTAAATAAAGGTAATTTTCTTATTAGCACACATGCTTTATCTTGTTGGTAAGGTAGAGCTGCAGGTTTTTGTTGAAAATAATTTTGCGTTATATTCTTTCAGTGCCTTACGTCCATGTATGCAGCTGTGCATCATGGTCGGTGATTGGATGTTTTTAACCATCAGCGTCTTGGTGCTCTATTAACGATATAGGGCTGTGGAGTCTGTAACCAGAGCTATCGACTCCGACTCCACCAAGACTTAGACTCATTAAATTGTGACCCGAGCAGATCGTATAATGTTTATCCTCAAACACATTTCATCATCACGGAGTGAAGACAAACTTGAAAATTTACGGAATAACCTTTTTAATTTTTTCCATAGTAACTACCTTCCAGATACTCGGAAATTAGGCCTAATACTTGAAGAATGCTCTAATAAATAGTGCGACTTCTTTTAAGAATTTTAGAATTTTAATGTTGGTTAAAATTTACCTAAGCTTGTTTAAAAATGCACTTATTAATTTGAGTACTAGGATTTAAACATAAAATATAAACATATAAATGAAGATTTGTTAAGCCAAGTCAGATCTGGAGTCGGAGTTGCTACGTTTTAATCGACTCCGATTCCACACAAAATTGCCAAAACTCCGACTCCACAGCCCTGGGCGAATCACAGACGTGTGATGTCGCAGTAACCTTATTCTAATTGGCGCAGTAAATTTAGAAGTATCTCTGCACATAGACACGGTGCCAATAACCATGAAGCACAGCTGCAAATGTATATGTTAGGCACTGAAACAAACTGGGGCAAAATTCTCATCACCTACAATCAGTGATCCAACTTGGGGACCTGCACAATTCACATTATGATTTGGTTGATAATCTACGCTTAATTGCTCTGCACGTATCGGAGTACAGTCTGTGATCTCATTGGCCGCGAGAGTCTGTGTGATATGTCATCTACTTCGTGTCCGATTTACGGGAGATTGGTCATTCTACCGTGCCGTGGCGAAGCTTGTGGGGGGGGGGGGGGGGTTGCTACACTATCTCCCCCATAAGCTACAAAAATTAAAAAGAAATATATAATGTTACAAATATTTTGCCTAGTGTAATTTTCTATGTTTCGTTACGAACAACTGCTACAATAACACTATTTTGCACCTTGAAATCCAAAATTTTCCGTGTGAGGACCCCTGGACGCCCCACTTTAAAGCCGTGGTCAGTGTTCGTTATATTATTCTGAGGTTAACCCCCCCCCCCCCACCACATTTTTACACAAATCCTGGTTACACCACTTGTACCATGGGACTTATAATTGAGAGGCTTTTGTTTGTAGCAATTTACGTAAGTTAAAATTATTTTCTGGTAAAAAATTCTTGGTAATCACTTGCAAGTATAGTACATCTTTGCAATACTCAAATGGTATCTAGAAATTCAGTTAAGAGTGATATATTACTTGCAGGAAATTCGTTTGAAATATGTGTATAATATGAATAATAACGACACTACTAAATATTTATATTTGTGACTTATACCATTATGAATCTCAGCCCCTCAATTATTGATCAGAAACGTTCTCCGCAGCAAGGCACGAAGAGAAACTCGCAAATTTTACATGTCTCTACTTATTTGGCTATCCTGGGAGAGACGTACGAACTAAATCAAACACTCATGACAGTTTACCCGCCAAATTTGCAAGCATAATTTCGTAGGTTGAAGGTGATGCCTTTACGATCTCGTTTACACTGTAGCCAAGCGAAAGGCAGTAAAAAATTCTGAGAACGAAATGGGGGAGTAACTGAAAAGGGAAGGTATGTAAAGAGTATGAATTAAGGAGAGGGTTATTCACTTTTCTTTAGCTGGTTGTGATCAGTTAAGGGCGCGGTCTACAGCAATTTTCATCCCCATTATTTTATTATTTTTTATTTGTACCAGATATTTTTTTTTCTTATTTTAGGCACAAAATGTGACTAAATTTGGCTCTTGTGAAATTTTTTTATCTCTCATAGTTTTCGCGTAATGGCTTGTTAAAGTCGTATTTTTGCATGTTTCCGTTTTAACGACTACGGTACACTAAAACCAACCGATACACCAAACCCAAAAAATCACAGTGGACAAAGACGTTGCAAGCTACAGTGACATGCTCATAAAATTTAAGAATAAAAATTATTTTAATTTTAAAAAATTGCTGAAACTGAAAATAAAAATTTAAAAAATTCAATAATTAAAAAAAAAATACAAATAATGTTTATTCTTTAATTTTATGAGCATGTCATTGTAGCCTGCAATATCTTTATCCACTGTGATTTTTTGGAGTTTGGTATATCAGTTGGTTTTAGTGTAGTCGTTAAAACGGAAACATGCAAAATATGACTTTAACAAGCCATTACGCGAAAACTATGAGAGATAGAAAAAATTCCTAAGAGCCAAATTAAGTCACATTTTATGTCTAAAACAAGAAAAAAAATATCTGGTACAAATACAAAATAAAATAATGATGATGAAAATTGCGGCAGACCGCGCCCCAGAATGATAAAAGTTCTTACGAAAGTTTGTATAGTCTGTTCACTTTAAAATTAGCACTCCCGAACACTTATTACGTATATCCAAAAACTGCACTTTATTAGAGCCAAAGATTTTAAGTTTCGAGAGTAGTGAAACGCTTACAGTGGCTTTTAGTTTTGGGGATGTTTCATGTTGTAAATAGTAAATGTAATTGCAGAATGGCTGAAAGAAAAATTTAAGCAGTGCCTACTTTATCACGAACAGTGTAAATGTTGTCGATGTGCCGGGATGCTGTATCATTGCACTTCTATATTTGTTTTGCTGAGAGCAAGAGAAAGAAAAACGAGATTGAGTGAGGAAGGGAGAGAGAGAGAGAGAAACAGGGTGAAAAAAGGTAAAAAAAAAAGCGAAGTAGAGACCTTTGTTTAAAATGTGCCAAGCAAAGAATTGTTATTTAGTTATTATTACCAAACATGTTGCTGACTGATATGTAGAACTGAGAAGTAAATTTCGTTTCTCTAGCCAAGCAGCTGACAGTGAGATTCCGCCGTAAGGAATTTAGGTCTTTTGTCCCGCAGTCGAGTGTGGATGACATGCCAGTAATACGAAATGTCGAGAGGGAAGTGAAATTGAGCACGTAGTGGTACTTACGCGATAAGCGTAAACGAACATGGCGTGGTGTTATAACGGAACGAAAAAAAGTAGGGTTCACAGTTTCTTTTTGGTACCCGTGAGAGGAAAGCGATATTGCACGATACTACACGTTAAGGAGCCTCTCTACCTGACTTTAAAATGCGCTGTAGCGAGTTACGACTATTCTCTCTTTTTTTTTTTTTTGATGAAACTATTTAACGCACATTGTATCTGTATATGCACGAAAAGAACACACCCTTCAAACTATGTCGCTATAGTTTTAAAAATTCTGCAGGTTTATTAGAAACCTTATTTTCTGACCCCTCAAAACGGCCAAAAATGGCTTTTTTCAGACTACCGTTTAAGGAAAACTAACAATCGGATTCGAAAAACATAACTTTAGAAACAAGCGTCAGACTTAGAACTACGCTGCCCATAAATAAAATAATGTCACCGTTTCAAGTCCCAGAGGAAAAAAGGATAATAGTAAAGCGCTGCACACCATGTGAGTAACTTGCGTGGAGAGGCGATAATGCATTACATATGTCGGTTAATGGCACTCTTACCACTCCTTCCTCACCCACACATGTGTAGTCTATCTAGGGAGGCCCCTTAATAAAATGCAGGTTTGAGTCGCATTGTTTTATTATGAATTGTGACCACCCGGAAGTTAAAGCAGGCTTTTCGTGACGCAAAATGGGTTTCGTGCCTAATTTTTTCCGTAAAAAATTTAGTACAAGAATGCCAGACACATATCTACAACACAATATCATTTCTTGCTTCCAAGATTAGTTCATATACTTGTTATGTACCAAATACCTATGCTATTGTAAAGTAAAATATGTATGATGCCTACCTCACTTTCGCAAAGTCAATACCGCGAAAAGTAATTGTATTTATTTCGAAAACGTTTCAGTAGAGTGTGTAACGAGTGCGAGAAAACGTGTTTCATTGACGACAATGTTTCCATTCCTCTTAGCATACCAAATGTTACGATTTTCTTTATGTCACTTCTATAGTTAGGTCTCAAGACCATAATAGAACGACCAATAACTAGGAGACACTGGAAAATCGCTCTAGTATTTGAAGTCACCTTAGTCTCCAATAAACTGTAGCATCTTCATCATAATTATAACTGGATGTTGCATTTTGTGACATGTGTGAACAGTTCTGGGGCAAATCACACACTTCGTGGGTTAAATAAAGCTGTACAGTTATAACTGGGCATATTGAAGAGAGAAACAGTGCCTTTAAGGGCGTTCACGTGACAAAAAATCATAATTTCATATTTGCACGGCATAGTGATCGCTGTATAGATGTTACTTGTGACTTCAGTTTCCACTTGTATAATTTTTTTAACTCTTATAGTTTTCCCATAGTGACATGATAAAGTCAAAATTTGCAAGTTACGGAAACATGGTATTAACAAAAACCAAGTTTCTTACTCTAATGAAATAATTTACACTGAAATGAGATATTATGGGCAACATGCTAAAATTTAAAAACACGCAATGTTATTCTTTTGTACTTAAAAAAAATGTTAAAATGATGACAATTTACTTCATTTATAACAATATTTAAAAACGTACAAAAGGATTGTGTGAATTTTGAAATATTTTAGCATATTGCCCATAATATCTAATTTCAGTTTAAATTATTTCATTCGAGCAAGGCACTGTTTAGTTATTTCCATGTTCCCGTAACTTGCAAATTTTGACTTTGGCGTGCTGCTATGGAGAAACTGTGAGAGCTAAAGAATTTTTACAAGTGGAAAATATAGTCACAAGTAACGTCTGTATAAAACGAACACTACGTCGTGCAAATATAAAATTATGCATTTTGCCACGTAAACACCCTTAAATGAACGATAGCCAATATCGATTCAGTGTTAGTTATACCCTATACATCACGTTTGCAGCTCAGTAAGCTGTCACCTTTTTCCGCGATTTCCCATTGCCTGTACCAATAGCATCACTCGTTTCGTGCAAGAAATACTTGTGAAAATGGAACGTGCTCTATCTAATTTCGCGCAATATGTACCTTTAGTAAGATCTTACACAAGGCGGTCATCTTGCTAGAGTTCAGCCAAGGATTTTATTTGTACAGCCATCTTGGTATCAAGAAAATTAATCCTGCGATGCATTTGTTTACAAGCATGTCTCAAAATCCAGCCAAACAAAACTTTAGGTCGACTAGGTAATTTTGGCAATAAATTTTTCGTACGGAAAAATTCACGAACTGTATTAACAACATAACATCGCTTTAGTACAATCTGAAAGAAAACATTCTAACCTCTTCGGCCCTTTAGGGATTGAGTGTTTAATGATCTCTTCCTATAGTTTGCCTACAATCTGAGGGTAAGCCATCTTCACAATTTCGCGTTTGTGGGTCCAATGGTTTGGCTATTCATAGATAAGTCAGTCAGTCTATCTTTTTATACATAGAGATACGCGGTGGTTTTGACTATTTGGAATGTCTTATGGGCTGAAAAATGTAACTATACTCTATCCATTCTAAGTTTGCAGCTAATTCATTCAAGCGAATGACAATAACATTTTTTGCACAGCATAAATTTCATTTGAAATATTAAAAAATACAAGGAAACTTTGTTATAGCACAATCACAATGTGAGGAATCAAGATATAATTCAATTGCTTTGATTAATTTCGCTAACAATATTATTTCTGCTGCAAGCTTAGAGTGGACAGAGCATAAAGGAAACATTGCTATGTATCAGCAGCACTAATATTGCGTCACGTCATTCAAACATTAGCAAGCATTGTCGGTAATATTATATAGTAATGTTACTGAGCGACCCTCACTGAACATTGCAGAACTCTAGTTTCCCGGTTCTAGGTTACGTGGAGATTTGTGAAGTGTGTTGCGTATACACCAGGCGCAGTGAATTTAGCAGATGAGGGCCAGTGGCAGCTAATGGGGTGGTCGATTCAATTTACACCTACTGTACTTGACGGGTAACGCCTACCACGGCCCATGCCAGACATCTAACAAACTGACGGGGTGCAAATTGAACGGACAGATCAGGGCACCCGCTTGTTAATTACGAGTAGCCGACGGAATTACTCGAAGCAATCTCTAATCTGACGGCCGACATTTTGTACTCATAAGTAGCAAAAATCACGGGAAAATTGCTGCTGGAAATTAACGAATCGGTTTCGTAACAGGCTTCATTTTAATCTATGTAAATTTTGTGCTTTTTATTAAGTGTTGGTATGTTATGAACGGTTCCTGAGCCATTTGTATTTGAGTATTTTTCTTTTCGTTTTAATTTTTTGTATTCCGACACACTTTAAGGAGGCCATTTTTGTGTTAATAATTTTTAAAATATGTATTATTAAATTTTTGTAATTTTACATTTAGCTTTGAAGTATTGCGTATAGCATTGATAGAGACCGCAAATGTTGCGTTATTTTTTGACAATGTACTAAACTGAAAACTCTGGTTCGCTCGATTTACGTCTTCTGCTGGCTTACTGTGTCTTGGATTGTAGCGCGGGACATTTTTTGTTCTACGGTAATGTGACTAATCGCTTGTAAAGCAGTCAGATACGTAAACGACGTCTCATAAATAATGAGCAATGAAATCACAGAGTGTGCTTAAGTATTTATACATCAGTGAAGTCTAGCTGTCACCTAATCGTACCCCCAGTACAATACCAACATAATTAAAAAAAATAAACATTATTGAGTTATGCATGTGGTTAAATATAGGTTAGTTTCCACTACTTAATGCGACATTAACATAACCAAGAAAATTATTCCAAATAAAAAAAAAAGTTTCGTTCTTGACATCTTTGCCAAAAGTGCAGGACTAACATTTTACTGTTTGTGTTGTATGAGGATAAACAACGGAAGTTGTTACACTGTAATCATAAAAAAAAAAAAAGAATGTATCTACAACTGCATTTATCTCAAAATGAACAAATTTGAGTTCAGTTAGTATTGCTTTGGAGGTGCGAATTAATAGCTCGAATTGTGTGTTTCTTTAGACATTGTCCATAATTGCACCAAATTTATAGCTTAGTGATTTTTCGCGAGAAATGTTAACATTTGCTAGGTTCTTTCGTTGTTAACCAAGCCAGTGAGAATTCTATCACGCCTATGTTGATCGTTTCTTACTCGTCTGTAATCATTTGTACCATCTCAAGTTATCATCGTTCAATCATATTAAGGTGGCCGCCTGCCCATGCCGCTGAGCGGTGTGCAGAGCTTCGGCCGTTGGTAGATTAACCGATGACTGCTCATCGCACATGAGTGATGTATATCTAGTAATAGCATTCAAAGAACGTTACATCTGTGTACACACATAAGAAGTTCACCGCTACTCTTTAAATCATATTTTCTAGCGAACGAAAATTGCGAAAATTAGTTGTTTTTGCGATACTTTTTAGGTACCTATGTAAATCTCGGCCTAGAAGCTTTAAAAATGTGTAGGTGTATACAATACACCTTTACCTTTAATATTACCGTAAACTGCGGTAACATTGGCCCTGGAGTGGGGGGGGGGGGGTAACTTTGGCCCACTCAAAATTTCAATTGTTATGTCGTTGAGTGAAGAACATTTCATATTGTATCTTACTGGATTAAATATATTATTTTAGACACCAGATGTTCATTATCTGTATGTTAACTAAATTACTCCAAAAGTAATATTTTGAGTGGGACGAAGTTACCCAAAATTTAGCCAAAGTCACGTCATAAAATGATAGCGTCACCATTGAAAGTCTCATACAGGATAGTCGTAGGCGAGAATACTGCACGCCAGTTAGTGACTTGCGCCTAGAGGCTAGATTGAGGAGTGATTCTCGTGCGGTGTCGTCCTTACCACTTCCGCACTACAAGGCCTCGAAAGCGCAAAATACGTTCACCTAGGCGGCCACCATAAGGTACGCTGTAGAGACTACTTTGGCACTAAAGATTTTCGCAATTTTTCACTGTCTCTAATTATTTAATATTTACTTGATCTTCACAATTTACAACAGTCCGATACACGTGCATTGAATGTGGTAGCTAAACTAGTTTCTCACCAAAGCTGATGGTGTTCGTAAACAGGTTTTTTCTACGAAAATATTCCCCGTGTGCAAATTGTGCCAACGAACGAAATGAAAACAAACTTCAAACAATGTCGGAACCTCATTGTTAAGACGCCATGCTCATTAAAAACACTGTTTCTGAGGCCTCCAACATGGCTAAAAACGGCCTTTTCAGACTTCTGTATTTCAAAATGTATTAACAGGATGTATGTGAAACTCAGATTGCGACCTGCACAGAACTTAGTTGCAGACTTTCCACCAATAAAATTATATGGTCCTATAGTAAAAACAGTTCGGCGGGAAGCTTGCGCGCTAGTTCAGCGCTTTGCTTGTTGAGGCGACGCGGCATTTGATGCGCGCTTCAAGGTCGACCTTACTGCTCCGTCGCTTTTGAGCCTCTCACACGCGGGTAGGCGGCGCCCTTGACTATCCAGTTATTTAGCTCGCTGCTGAGCGACGGTAACACGTCGTACTCGCATTCTGGAGAACCCGGGTTCGCTCCCCAGCTTCGACCATCCTGATTTCGGTTTTCCCAGAGAATGCTGGGATGGGATGGTTCCTCAGCAAAGGCCATGGCCGACTCCTCTCTCAGGGTGCGTTCACAAAGAAAGCTGGTTGCAAGCGCTTGCTAACAAGCGCCGACAAGCGCTGACCGGCGCGAGTAAAAGTTCGAACGATAAGTAGTGTGTGTGTTCAGAGAGAAAACTGGTTCCGGCTTGCAAGCGTCGCCTACAAGTGCTGACCGGCAAGCAAGAACTCGTAGATACTTGTTTTTCGGCGCAGGCAG